>PVKP010006875.1:0-80318 GCA_004027715.1 Plecturocebus donacophilus | reverse complement strand
TCTTAGTTTCTTTGCATTGGGTTAGAACATGTTCTTTCAGCTCACAGAAGTTTCTTATTATCCACCTTCTGAAGCCTGATTCTGTGAGTTCATCACACTCATCCTCCGTCAAGCCTTGTTCTCTTGCTGATGAGGAGCTGCGATCCCCTGTAGGAGGAGAGGCATTCTGATTTCGGGTGTTCTCAGCCTTTTTGCACTGATTTCTTCCCATTTTTGTGGATGTATCCACCTGTCGTCTTTGTAATTGCCGACTTTCAGATTGGGTTGAGTGGACGTCCGGCTTGTTGGTGATGAAGTTTTTTCTGTTTCTTAGTTTTCCTTTGGGGGGCTCCCCTTCCCCACAGAGCTGGGCCTTCCCGGGTTCAGCTGGGCTTGTTCTGAGTCCTCAGCGCTTCCAATTGCTGTTCTCCCTGTGTGGACGGGGTCCGCCGAGCCCAACTAAAAGGGCATCCAGTCCTGCACACTCCGCACCGAGAAGCGCCGCGCCGGCCAAAAGAGTCGCGCTGGTGACCCGTGTAGCTCCCTCGCCGGGAATCTCCCAGTCTGTGGGCATCAAATATTCGTCTGCAATTGCGGCGTCCACTCGCTCTCCGCGCCCTCACCGCGAGCCACAATCCCGAGCCACTGCTACGTGGCCATCTTGGATCTCTCTCCGCCAGGTGATGAAGTTTTTCTGTTTCTTAGTTTTCCTTTGGCAGACGCCCCTTCCCCTCAGAGCCGGACCTTCCTGGGTTCGCTGTGCTTGCTGTGAAATTCTCAGTCCTCAGCGCTTCCAATTGCTGTTTTCCTTGTGGGGATGGGGCCAGCCGAGCCCATCCGTCCCGTATACTTTGCACTGGGAAGTGCCGTGCCGGGCGCTGGCAAAAGAGCCGTGCCGGCCAAAAGAGTCACGCTGGCGACCTATGTGGCTCCTCTGCCAGGAATCTCCCGGTCTGTGGGCAACAAAAATTCATTGGAAATTGCGAGGTCCACTCGTTCTCTGCGCTTTCACTGGGAGCTACATTCCTGAGCTGTTGCTAATCGGCCATCTTGGATCTCTCCCCATACTCCCTAAATATTTCATATTATACTTCCTAAAACCATGAATTCTCTTATATGACCACAGGACAATTATCAACATCAAGAAATTAAGTCAGGCATGGTGGCTCACACCTGTAATCCCAGCACTTTGGGAGGCTGACGAGGGAGAATCACTTGAGGTCAGGAGTTCTAGACCAGCCTAACCAACATGGTGAAACCAATTTCTACTAAAAATACAAAAAATTAGCCGGGTGTGGTGGTGCATACCTATAATCCCAGCTACTTGGGAGGCTGAGACAGGAGAATCACTTGAACCTGGGAGGAGGAGGCTGAGATTGTACCACTGGACTCCAACCCGGGCAACAAAAGACAAACACCATCTCAAAAAAAAAGAAAAAAAAGAAATTACTCTGAAACAATGCTATTATCTAACCTACAGACCTTAGTAAGATTTTTCCAGCTGTCTCAACAATGTCTTTCATAGCAAAAACAATCTAAAATTTGAATTCGGTCATCTTGTCTCTTTAGTCTCCTGGGATATGGAATAATTTTCTGAATCTATTTTTCTTTCTCATGACTGGCATTTTTGAAGAGTGCAGGATAGTTGTTTTGTATATTGTTCTTCAATTAACTCAGGCTTGTGGGTGTTTCGTCATGACTATGTTCAGGTTGTGAACTTTTGGCAGGAATCCCACAGGAGTAGTGCTGCGTTCTTCTCAGTGAATCTTATCAGGAGTTACGTGTTGTTCACTAGTTACATTGCTGCAAGATTACCTTTGGTCATTTGGTTAAGGTAGTGTCTGCCATCTTTCCCCAAATTAAAGTTGCTATTTTCCCCTTCATAATTGTATTAGTTCATTTTGCATTGCCATAAAGGAATACCTGAGACTGGGTAATTTATTTTTTATTTAATTTATTTTTATTTTTTTGAGATGGAGTCTTGTTCTGTTGCCCAGGCTGGAATGCAGTGGTGCAATCTCGGCTCACTGTGACCTCCGCCTCCCAGGTTCAAGCGATTCTCTTGCCTCAGCCTCCTGAGTAGCTGAGATTACAGGCATGTACCACCACATCCAGCTATTTTTTGTATTTTTAGTAGAGACAGAGTTTCTCCATGTTGGTCAGGTTGGTCTCGAACTCCTGACCTCATGATCTGCCCACCTTGGCCTCCCAAAGTACTGAGATTAAAGGCATAAGCCACCGTGCCCTGCCAAGACTGGATAATTTCTAAAGAAAAAAGGATTATTTGCCTCACAGTTCTGTAGGCTGTACAAACATGGCATCAACATCTGCTCAGCTTCTGTTGGGGCCTCAGGAAGGTTTTATTCATGGCGGAAGGCACGGGGGAGTAGGTACATCATGGTGAGAGAAGAAGTAAGAGAGAGAGGAGGAGGTTCCAGGCTCTTTTAAACAACCAGCTCTCATGTGAACTAATAGAGTGAGAACTCACTCATTACTGTGAGGACAGCATGAAGCCATTCATTGAGGAATCCACTCCCATGACCCAAACACTACTACCAGGCCCCAACTCCAACATTCGGGATCACATTTCAACATATTTGAAGGTGACAAAACATCCAAACCGTATCACTCCACCCGTGGTCCTTCAAATATTATGTTCTTCTCATGTTACAAAATACAGTCATCCCTTCTCAATAGTCCCCAAAAACCTTAACTAGTTCCAGCATCAACTCAATGAAAAGTCCAAAGTCTCATCTGAGACTCAAGGGAAGTTTCTTCTACCTATGAGCCTCTAAAACCAAGTTCCAAGATACAATGGCGGTACAGGCATTGGGTAAACATTCCCATTCCAAAAGGAACAACTTGGCTGAAAGAAAGGGACTGTAGGCTCCACACAAGTCCAAAGTTCAGCAGGGCAGGCATTAAACTTTAAAGCTCCAAAATAATCCTTTATTCCATGTCCCACAACCAGGGTACACTGGTGTGAGGAGTGGGCTCCCAATGCCTTGGCCAGCTCCACCCCTGTGGCTTTGTAGGGTACAGCCCCCATGGCTGCTCTCACAGGTTGGAGTTTAATGTCTGTAGCTTTCCAGGCTTAGGGTGCAAGCCACTGGTGGCTCTTCCATTCTTGGGTCTGGCAGGCAGCAGCCCCCTTCCCACAGCTCCACTAGGAAGTGCCCCAGTGGGGACTCTGAGGGCTCCAACCACACATTTCCCCTGCATTGACCTAGGAGATGCTCTCTGCATGGGCTATACCACTGAGGCAGGCTTCTGCCTAGACACCCAGGCTTTCCCAAAGATCCGCTGAGATCTAAGGGAAAACTGCCACTCCTCCTTTACTCTTGCATGTTGTGTGCCTGCAGACTTACCATCACACAGAAACTGCCAAGGCTTAAGGCTTGTGCTCTCCAAAGCAGCAGCCAGGTCTATGCCTAGGGCCCTTTGAGCCACACTGGACTTAGGGCTGGAGCAGCCAGGATCTGGGCAGCAGCCTTTCCTGGTGGCACAGAGAAGTGGGGCCCTGAGCCTGATCCCCAATATCATTCCTTTCTCCTAGGCCTTTGAGTCTGTAATAGGAAGGACTGTCCTGAAAACTTCTCAAACGCCTTCTGAAGAGCACCTGGCTCCCTTTTAGTCATGCAAATCACTCTAGCAAGTATTTGCTTTGCAGCCCACCTCAATTCCTCTCTGGAAAACACTCTTTCCTTTCCTATCACATGGTCAGGTTGCAGATTATCTAAATTTTTGCTTTCTGCCTCCCTTTTAATTATAAGTTCCAACTTTAAGTCATTCCTTTGCTCCCACAGCAAAAAAACAGCTGCATCACTTCTTAAACACCTTGCTGCTTAGAAATTTCTTTTGTCAGATAACCTAGGTCATCACTCTTAAGTTCAACCTTCCAGAAATGCCTAGGGCATGGACACAATGCAGCCAAGCTCTTTGCTAAGGCACAACACATGTGCTTTTATTCTAGTTCCCAATAAATTTATCATTTCCATCTGAGTCCTCATTAGCCTAGGCTTCACTATCCACACTTTTATCAGCATTTGGTCACAGTCATTTAACCAGTCTCTAAGAAGTTCTAAACTTTCCCTTATTTTCCTGTCTTCTTCTGAGCCCTCTGAACTCTTTGAACTTCTGCATATTACCCAGCTCCAAAGGTGCTTCCACATGTTCAGATATCTTTATAGCAACAAACACCCCGTTCCTGGTACCAGTTTTCTGTATTACTCCATTTTGTGTTGCTGTAAAGGAATATCCAAGACACAGTAGTTTATTTAAAAAAAAGAGGTTATTTGGCTCATGGTTCTTCAGGCTCTACAAGCATGGCACCAGCATCTACTTGGCTTTTGGTGAGGCCTCAGGAAGCTTTTACCCATGGTGGATGCCACATGGGGAGCAGGCATGTCACATGGTGACAGAGAAAGGAAGAAGGATCGGGGGCAGGGTTTCATGACTTTTTTAAACAACCAGCTCTCGAGTGAATTAACAGAGCAAGAACTCATTCATTACCATGGGAGGGCACCAACTCATTCATGAGGAATCTATCTTCATGACCCAAACACCTCCCACCAGGCCCCACCTTCAACATTTGGGATTCTTTCTTTCTTTCTTTCTTTCTTTCTTTCTTTCTTTCTTTCTTTCTTTCTTTCTTTCTTTCTTTCTTTCTTTCTTTCTTCCTTTTTCTTTCTCTTTCTTTCTTTCTTTCTTTCTTTCTTCTTTTTTCTTTCTCTCTGTCTTTCTCTCTTTCTTTCTTCCTTTTTTTGAGACAGAGTTTTGCTCCTCTTGCCCAGGCTGGAGTGTAATGGCACAATCTTGGTTCACAGCAACCAGCCCTCCTGACTTCAAGTGATTGATTCTCCTGCCTCAGCCTCCCAAGTGCCTGGGATTATAGGCATGCACCACCATGCCTGTCTATTTTTTTTGTATTTAGTGTAGACAGGATTTCACCATGTTGGTCAGGTTGGTTTCAATCTCTTGACCTCAAGAGATCCACCAGCCTTGGCCTCCCAAAGTGCTGGGATTACAGGCATGAGGCACTGCACTGAGCCAGGATCACATTTTGAGATGAGATTTGGAGGGGACAAAACATCCAAACCATATCAATAATTAAATAGCATTTCTGGGAATATTCATTGAGATCCACTATATTATTCAACACTTATACTCATGAACATTTTTCTCCTAACATGATAGAATCTCAATTGGCCAGAATCAATTAAACAGAAGTTGTCTTTTGTTAAACTTTTTGTTGCTCCCTACAATCTGGTGAAAGAAGAGAACTTAAAATATATTTTAGAGCTCACATCAGGAATTTATCTCATGAAAAGATCTCTGTAGGGTCCACCTGAAGTTCTGAATACTGGATTTCAACACTGGCATCTATCGTAGTTGCCCATTATCACTAGACATTTAGATACCTCTGTCTTAAGGGTTAACTCAACTGTGATGATTCTTTCATGAAGAAGTCATATATAAATTCATAAGTCAAATATATACATTTATAAATATCTAAGTCAGAAAAGCTTATATATTTTAGAAAGAGTTTCAACAATAGATGTTAAAGTGCTAAATAAATTTCCCCATTTCCTATTTACACTTGAATAAATGCTTTCAGATTAGTTGAAGTTTTCCAGCATATAATGAAATCCTATTCCATCTTTGACAAATATATTTCTAACAAATGCAACAATGTTTGTTTCTGTCAATATTGACTAGGTGTGTTTTATTACATATTTAATATTTTATGCCTTTCCACACACTGTGGCATTACACTGATGAACTCTTTACCACAATAATTTCCCTTGTCATTTAACCTTCTGAGCTGTTTTTAAATGAACATTCCTGGCCTCAAATCATCTGGTAATTAACGGGGAGGAATTATGTTCATTCTCTAAAATCATCTTCTAGAATATTTATTTCTTTTGTTCTTTCTTTAGAAGACGTGGGAAAATGTGCTACACATATTTCTCAAAACTAGGATGTTACCACTTAAAAACAAAGGTGAGATTCTAAATGCATGCTTACACATCACTGGGAAAGCTTTTACATCTTTACATTTACTGAAGCACAAGGCCCTCTGCTATCAGATGCCTTCATTTTATGTTTTATTAATTAAGAAATTTAGACTTTAGGGGACACATATTTGAACATTAAGTATGACTGAGAATCTAGCTTCCTGTTCATTTACCTGCATGGATAGACCAGACCAGTGGAAGCAGAGGAAAGGTCTCCTGTTTTCTTTTTCAAACAAAATAAGATGTGGAGAACAGGGAAGCAACAATGAATTTTGGAGGTTGGGTGTATCTGGATGCTTATTTGGCATCCTCATCCTCCATTTCTTTCCCTGACTCCTACGTGGGCCATGAACTGCTCTCTTCTGGGCCCTCCCCCATTGTTCATATCCCTGAATATGGTTGTGCTGTTGCTCCCATTAAACCTGGGACTCTTTCTTATACATATTTGTATACAGGGCACCTAGATGAGTTTCTGAGACATGTTAGGCAGTTGAATGGATAATGAAATGCTTCAGAGGTTTGATTAATATCATATAATATTTTATAGCTAGAAAGAGACAAAATGATCGAAAACAACACAACTTTTTATGAAAGAGAAAGCAACTCCGAGTGGTTAAACACCTCGCCAATGTTACCCACCATTTAGTTGCTCAAACGGGACTAAAAATTACGTGGTTCTTTTTTCATGTCAGCATGTATTATAAAAATTTGATTCTTACAGGACTGGACAAAAACAAATTTGGCTTGGAGCGGTGGCTCACACCTGTAATCCCAGCACTTTGAAGGGCTGAGGTGGGTGGATCACCTGAGGTCAGGAGTTTGAGACCAGCCTGGCCAAGATAGTGAAAACCCATCTCTACTAAAAATACAAAAAGCAGCCAGGCGTGGTGGTGCACACCTGTAGTCCCAGCTACCTGGGAGGCTGAGATGGGAGAATTACTTGTACCTAGGAGGCTGAGGTTGCAGGGAGCCAAGATTGCGCCACTGCACTCCAGCCTGGATGACAG
Source organism: Plecturocebus donacophilus (assembly GCA_004027715.1). Taxonomy (NCBI): domain Eukaryota; kingdom Metazoa; phylum Chordata; class Mammalia; order Primates; family Pitheciidae; genus Plecturocebus; species Plecturocebus donacophilus. Next base: position 73,315 of record PVKP010006875.1, on the reverse strand, counting down.
AGGGAGACTCTATCTCAAAAAAACAAAACAAAACAAAACAAATTAGAGAGAATGTAAATTCTAGTTTCCCCCTTGTTCTTTACTTACTGTTGACATAGCTGATGTCTCTTAAAGAATTCACTTTGGTCATAACAGCCTTGAAGATCAGGGTGAATGGCTAGCAATGGATAACCTCTGTCAACCTTTTTATCAAAGCAATGTTCCCAGAGGATCAACTGGATCCTACACCATTTAATGACATTTTTCATTTTGGAATCCATTGCACAGATGACACTAAGATCATATCACTTCTAAACTCTTGTTTCTAACAGTTCCTCCACTTAGAATACATTCTTCTATTAAAAATGCTAAAGATGTGAATGGATCTGGGAATGTAAAAAATGTTGAGTGAATAAAACTGTTGCAGAAAGATGAACATAGTGTGACAACATTCATGCAAAATTTTTTCTCTACTTTTTGTCATACACAGTAAAATTCACTTTTTAGTGTACAGTTCTGTGAGTTTTGAGAAATGCATACAGTTGTGTAACTACCACCGCAATCAAGACACACAACAGTTGCATCACATACACCCTCAAATTTCCTTGTGCTTTGCCTTTATAGTCTTCTTTCAGACCCCTCTTCTCTCTGACAACCACTGATCTGTAATGCAACTAAACCCTTTTCCAAAATGTCATATCAATCCAATGGATTCCATATCAATGGAATCATTTTACACTGATTTTTTTTTACACTGATTTTTTTTTTACTCAGCATAATGTCCTTTTTTACTCAGCATAATGTCCATCCAAGTTGTCACAGAAATCAATAGTTCTTTTTTGATTCTTAAGGAATATTACATTTTGCCATAGACCATAGTTTGTTGAAAGACTATGTTCAGTTTTTGACAATTACGAATAAAGTTGCTATAAACATTTGCATAAAAGTTTTGGTATAAACACAGATTTTCATTTCACTTGGGTAAAAATGTAGAAGTGGGATCACTAAGTTGTAGGTTAAGTATTGTTTAACTTCATAAGAAACTGCCAGGCTGTTTTCCATAGTGACTGAATGAGAGTTCCAATTGCTCCACATCCTCACCAGTACATGGCATTGTCAGGTTTTCATTATATTTTTAGCCATTTTAATTGGTACACAGTGGTATTTCCTTGTAGTTTATTTTTTATTTTTTGAGATAGAGTCTCGCTCTTGTTGCCCAGGTGGAGTGCAGTGGCACGATCTTGACTCACTGCAACCTCTGCCTCTGGGGTTCAAGCGATTCTCCTGCCTCAGCCTCCCCAAGAAGGGAAGGCTAGTATTACAGGGGTGTGCCATAACTATGGCTCAGCTATGAGTGTAGAGATGGGGTTTCACCATGTTTAGTAGAGATGGAGTTTCACCAAGCTGGTCTCGAACTCCTGACCTCAAGTGATCCTCCTGCCTTGGCCTCTCAAAGTGCTGGGATTACAGGCATGAACCACCATGCCTGGCCTCATTGTAGTCTAATTAGAATTTTTCTAATTATGAATAATTTGAAGACCTTTTCATATGATTATTTGCCATGTGTATATCTTCTGTGGTGAGTCACTTGCTCAAATACTTTTCCCATTTTAAAAATATTGTTTTCTTACTGTTGAATTTTGAGAGTTCTTTATATAGTCTATTCTAGAATTCTCTGTCAGATATGTGATTTGCAAATATTTTCTCTTTTTTCTTTTTCTTGTTAATCTCTTAAAGGTGTCTTACTTATCAGCATTTTGGTCACAAAGTTATTCTGTCACCAGGCTGGAATGCAGTGGTGCAATCTTGGCTCACTGCAACCTCCGCCTCCCAGGATCAAGTGATTCTCGTGCCTTAGCCTCCTGAGTAGCTGGGACTACAGGAGCATGCCACCATGCCTGACTAATTTTGTATTTTTAGTAGAGACAGAGTTTCGCCATGTTGGCCAGGCTGGTCTCAAACTCCTGGGCTCAAGAGATCCACCCGCCTTGGCTTCCCAAAGTTCTGGGATTACAGGCGTGAGCCACTGAACATGGCCAGAACAGGGACTTTAAAGCTACTGTTTCACTTTAACTGGCCAAATACAGTCATGTACTGCATAACAACATTTTGGTCAACAACAGACCGTATATATGATGGTGTTCCCAAAGGGTATAATACTGTATTTTTACTGTACCTTTTCTATGTTTAGATGAACACTTACCATTGTGTTACACTTGCATTGTATTACTGTACAGTTATTCAGTGCAGTAACATACTGTATAGGTTTGTAGCCTATGAACAATAGGCTATGCCATCTAGTTGTGTAGTAGGCTACAACATCAGTTTTGTGTAAGAGCACTCTATGATGTTCACACAATGATGAAATCACCGAACCATGCATTTCTCAGAGTATATTCCTGTTGTTCCGGGACACATGGCGGTATTTTGTCTTGCTCCCAGGAGTACCTTACAGAGACTTTCCCCTTGGCCCCGTCGGTGGGACCCAAGCTGCTTGCAGTGGGAGTTGCCCGATTCCTGAATCACAGTCTGCTCAAAGAAAGTCTAAAATTTTAATGTGCTTCAGTTCATCTTTTAACACTTAATAATACATGTGAACTGCTGTTATTTCAAAATGAAAAGTTTAATTTAAAAGGGAACTGAAACAAAAATGCTAGTATTTATAAAAAGTGGTTGGTGGGTACATTAGTGTGTATTATAGAGTTTTCTGTAGTTTTTATGTTGAGAAGTTATTTTATATTTTTTTAAAAAATGCTTCGACCAGGATGGTGGTTCACGCCTGTAATCCCAGCACTTTGGGAGGCAGAGTCGGGAGGATCACCTGAGGTCAGAAGTTTCAGACCAGCCTGGCCCACATGGCAAAACCCTGTCTCTACTAAAAATGCAAAAATTAGTCAGGTGTGGTGGCATGCGCCTGTAATCTCAGTTACTCAGGAAGCTGAGGCAGGAGAATCGCTTGAACCTGGGAGGTGGAGGTTGCAGTGAGCAGAGATTGTGCCACTGCACTCCAGCCTGGGTAATAGAATGAAAATAGAATGAGACTCTGTTTCAAAAAATAAAAATAAAAAAAAAAATTTAAAAATACTTCAAGACTCAGGTCAAATGTCTTCTCCACTCAAGGCTATTGTCAGATAGAATGACATTAGCTGCTCTTCCTCCATGATTCCATGGGGGTAAAATCAGAATGAGAATCTTTCGTCATTTATCTTTCTTTGCATCACTTCCCATGACTCCCATATTTAATCCAGTGCCTTGAATGCAGTGGTTATTCTTACTGATACAGCATTATTTTTGTGTATTTAGCTGTGTCCGAGGGATCTAAATTAGAAAGAAAGCAAAAACAAAAACAAAAACAAACAAACAAAAAAACCCCACACAATTTGGGTCTTCATTCCACAGAGAAAAAATCCGGCCAAAATAAATGCACCATAAGTTACAGGAATTCAAAGAAATCATAAGGAAGGGTATTGGAAAAGACCCATAGTGTTTTTTTCCAAAGCGGTTCCTTTGCCCAAGGGGACAAAAATGTCTTCTGTGGAGTGGAAACTTTGTTTTGGTTCTTTTGATGCCCACTTCTCTACCTTTGTGTTGTTTAGAATGCTTTTGGTGTCGAGTAACAGACGTTGAACTTCACCGGCTGAAACACTGAGTAACTGTCTTGGCTCTCAGAGGGGGAGGGTATTGATAGGACACGATCAGGGTCATTGGAATCCAGAGGCTCCAGTTCCATTTCCTGGGGCTCTGCATTCCCCTGTGGGCTGATTTCATTTGTAGCCTAATGTTGGCAAGTTCTTGGCCTCGTATCCTCATATGATGATATCCAGAGAAAAAGAAAGAGCTTCTCTTTCATCTTGTTTTCTCTTTGGCCTGAGGAGACCCCCCCAGGATGCCCCAGGAAACTTCTCCTTGCCTTGGTCCATTGCTGAGCTAGTTGCTGGCAGTGGGGATGGACTCCCCCCAGACCAGCCAGGCCTCTTGCCCATCCCGAAGGCTCCATGCCCCTGAGGACCTGAGGGCTGTCTGGGAGAAGGGTGGTTACCTGAACATGTTACAGGAAAGGGGTCCCGATCCAGACCCCAAGAGAGGGTCCTTGGATCTCGTGCAAGAAAGAATTCAGGGCAATTTCTCAATGCAAAATAAAAGCAAGTTAATTAAGAAAGTAAAGCAGTGAAAGTACAGCTACTCCATAAACAGAGTAGGACAGTCCTGAAAGTAAGAGGAGGAACACGTCCACTCTAGGTACCATGCTTGCTTATATACAGGGGAGATGTGCTCTGCTACAAGGGTTTGTGATACAGGATTAATTTTGTTAATTATTATATTTTGTAAGAATTGATATCATTATCTTTAAAGTAAAATTAGGAATGCCTTTGTTTGCTACATATTGGGATATATCGGGATACTCCCAAGTCTGTTGAGAAAACATTATATTAATTTGCTCCCTTAACCATAAATATCTAGAGGCTAGGAATGCCTGACTTTCTGAGAATACAGCCCAGCAAGTCCCAGCCTCATTTTTCTAGCCCTCACTCAAAATGGAGTTGCTCTGGTTCAAACACCTCTGAGAAACAGGGGCACGGTTCTGGAGGGGTGATGGAGGCTAACAATAACGTCCATCCTAATCTCCCTGAAAGCCCTCAGTCAAGCTATGGCTTTTATTCATGCCTCTCTCTTTCTGCAAATTTGCTTGGTTTTGTTTCTATGAATCAGGTGGTACTGGGGGTTAATATTCCTGGCTGACTTGAACAGAGAAACCTAGCCGGCGTGATGGCCCATGCCTGTAGTCCCAGCTGCTCTGGAGGCTGAGGTGGGAGGATCATTTGAGCCCTGGAAGTGGAGGTTGCAGTGAGCCAAGACAGCACCACTACACTCCAGCCTGGGCAACAGAACAAGACCCTGTGTCAAAAAATGAAAGAGAGAGAAAAGAGAAACTTTCTTCTACATGATTTCTGTCCATGATGATATGTGCTAAAAGGCTTCAGGCCAGAGCCAGGTGGGGAATGTTACTTATTTTAAAAAATTCTGGACCTGTGTCACAAGGAGAGATGTCCAGGCTTGGGGAGAGATGACCCAGGTGGAGCTCCAAGTCCAAGTGGACCGAAAGACAGAGTGCCCAATCAGTGACAGGATGACAGGGGTCTGCTGCCACGCCCCTCAGTGGCTTGGGTGATGTGGTAGTCTCCCTAAAAGAAGACTGAAGGCCAGAATAAACCCACAGAGAACCTGGGGGACATACTCAGATACAGGAGTGTGTTCCCAGTGTGTGTTTAAAAACAGATTAAAGATAGATCTAGGAAGAATAGGAAACCAGTCAGGAAGACAGGCTGGGGGCTGTTACGTTCCATTTTGGGATTTAGAGGGAATAGTGAGGGTATAACATCTTGAAGCAACAAAGTATTTAAGAATATAGGACCACCACATTCAGGTGTTTGGTCCACTAATGAATACACTAGTCCTACAGCTTCCATGGATTTAAAGGATCAGTGTTAGTTTTAGACCCCAGCTAATTTCAGTAAATGAAGGCTATGTTTAAAATTTTTTAAAAAGCTTCAAAATTCAAAGCGAACTCAAGAACTTGGATTAAAAGCTCATAAACATAAAAAGAAACCACTGAAGTCTGGGAAAAACGTTATTTAAAATCTGCCACTACTGGTAATCACAATCTTTTTCTCTAATCATCCCTCTAACTTATTTGGAATCATTTGAGATATTTATGGGTCTGGCCTGGTAAAGATTTAGTGATAATAGGTAGTACTGTGAGCTCTAGGGAGAGAGAGGGAAAAAAAAGAAATTGGAGCACAGAAAAAAGCAATTTTCCTCTATTCTCCTTTCTGAAAAATTCTAGGAGAACACATGAGGAACTATTAATAGTGCTTACTTCTGAGCAATGGGACTTTGGGTTGAACAGGTAGGGAAAGGAAATCTTACTTTCACCACCATTCTATGTGGTAGATATTTTTTTCTTACATCATGAGCTCATATGACTATTGTATTTTTTTTTTTTTTTTTTTTTTTGAAATGGAGTTTTGCTCTTGTTGCCCAGGCTGGAGTGCAATGGTGTGATCTCAGCTCACTGCAACCTCTGCCTCCCAGGTTTAAGCAATTCTCCTGCCTGAGCCTCCCAGGTAGCTGGAATTACAGGCATGTATCACCATGTCTGGCTAATTTTTTGTATTTGGTAAAGTCGGGGTTTCACCATGTTAGTCAGGCTGGCCTTGAACTCCTGATCTCAGGTGATCCACCTGCCTCAGCCTCCCAAAGTGGTGGGATTACAGGCATGCACCACTGCACTCAGACGACTACTGTGATTTTTTCAAGTAAAATAAATCTAAGAAAAAAGTTTATTAAATGTATCTCCAGTTGATAGAGAAAGTTAGGACTTGATGCATTGATTCTTAGTTCTGTTAATGTTCAGTGCAACTGTCTTCCCTGTGATGAATTCATGTTTGAGGTGTCCTTGGAAGCCTCACTCAGTAGGGAAGGAATGTGAGTGACTGAGTTTAACAACAATAAATGACAAACATTCTCAACTGTATGCTTTGTACAGATGCTTCACATACTAAATATCACCACGGAGTTTCCACTAAGCCTTAGCTGCACCCTTTTCATAAATACCCCGAGAAATGCCCAAAGATCAGACACAGCTCATTAGGAAATGTAACAGAGTTGTGACTGAACACAAGTGACAGATTTTAATTCAAGTTAGCTCAACAGTGCAGAAGAGTCCAATCTTGATTCTGTCGGGGGTGGGGAGGGAGCAGAAACAAAAGAATGTCATAATCAAGGCCAGATTTCAAGGAAGAGATGGATAACTCCCCAACAGGCTAAAGAATAAATGTATTTAATGTTTCAAGTATACAAGCATTATTCCTATAATGATATCAACACATTATTTAAAAAAACATATTTAACAAGGTTACTCAGTGGATCTGGCTTGCTTCCCACACTTTCAAAATGTCTGCTCTAACCTGGAATTTGTAACAACTCGTTTGGTCTTTGAAAATATTAATTTAGATTCACAGAACTAGAAGCAAGCAAACATATGATGACGTGATAAACTTAAGCCTGTTGTTTGTAATTGCTTTTTGCTTTTTCATGCTAGTATTTCGGTAACAGTTCATAAAGCACATTGCCTTATCCATTTTCCTCTTGACATTAAGCATTGAAATCTACATTATAGATGAGACCAAGGCCAGTGCCCAATTCCACAAAAAGTTGGGGATGGAACAACCAATCAGGAAGCTTCTGTTAGCCAAAATCCTTCCAAACCTGTAGGAAAAAAAAATGTTTCCCAAACTTCACTTCCCTTTTTCCTTTCTTTCTCCTCTTCCCTTCCCTTTTTTTCTCCCTCCCCTCCCCTTCCCTTTTTCTTTCCCCTTTCTTATTGTATCACTCCTTATATTCTTTTTGCCTAAGAAATCAAATTCTCCCTTTTAAAAAATGAATGAAGAGTATAATTTGGGGGATTATCTCTTGAATATTCTTGAGATATTTGTTTGCTATTAAAAGGTTTTCACTTTTAAGTCTTTGATTTTGCTTGACTCTGCACTGCCTAAACAAACTTGAAGAATATGTAGAAACATGGATACAAGCTTCTGATTAACAACAGGGCCCTAATGATTGAGGCAAGGGGTTTTTTCCCCTTCTACATTTAATAGGTTCCCCCCACCGCCCCGGGTTTCTAGAAAGTTATTTGATTAATCTGGAGTCTTACTAAACTCAACACAGTCCTAATCTTAGAAGAACTAGAAAATGTAATTTTGTTTTTCTGTGTGATTTTTAATACTTACTTATCTTGGGACTAAGAAATAGAATTAGTAGGCTGGGAATGATGGCTCACTCCTGTAATCCCAGCACTTTGGGAGGTGAGGTAGGTGGATCACCTTAGGTCAGGAGTTCGAGACCAGCCTGGCCAACATGGTGAAACCCTGTCGCTACTAAAAATACAAAAATTAGCCAGGTGTGGTGGTACATGCCTGTAGTCCCAGGTCCGAGTTACTTAGGAGGCTGAGGCAAAAGGACTGCTTGAATTTGGGAGGTGGAGGTTGCAGTGAGCTGAGATCGTGCCATTGCACTCCAGTCTGAGCAACAGAGAGAGACTCCATCTTGAAAGAAAGAAAAGAGAAAGACAGAAAGAAGAAAGAAAGAAAGAAAGAAAGAAAAGAAAGAAGGAAAGAAAGAAAGAAAGAAAGAAAGAAAGAAAGAAAGAAAGAAAGAAAGAAAGAAAGAAAGAAAGAAAGAAAGAAAGAAAAAGAAAATTAGTGGAAATTTTGTTTGAAATAGTTTATTTCAAAATAGTGTGTGCTCCTCAGAGTCATTTAATCAGTCAAGTAATCTGCTTTGTTTGGGGCAGTGAATAGATAAGCAGCAGGGGGAACAAAAGGCTTAGGAAAACACTTAAATTAGGGTTTTTTAACCTTGGCACCATTGACGTTTCAGGCTGGATGGCCCTTTGTCCTGGGGTTGTACTGTGAACTGTAGGAGGTTTAGCAGCCTTCCTGGCCACTACCCAGCTGGTAGCAACCCTTTTCCTTGATTTGTGACAACCAAGAAAAGTGTCCAGATATTGCCAAATATCCCCGGGGGTCAAAATTACCCCCAGTTGAGAACTACTAACCTAAATTCAGCAGTGAAACTGTTTTATGGACAGTGTCTCTCTGAGATGTATTTCAGAAACTTTCAAAAATTAAAAACTGGGACAGAGTAAAATTTTACATGGCTCTAAATTTTCCTTGGTCATTTGCCTAAGACAGCATGTCACAGGCTCTCCCTGGAGACCTGGGCCTGCTCCAGGAGTGGGCTTTGATGATCTAATAGATCTTTTTTTCTGTCTCAGTATTCTGGCTAATGACAGCATAATCAATGTGCTTGTGCTGAAAACATGCTGAGAAAACAATGGGAACAGGGTCAAATCCTCCTGAAGAAAGATTTTTTTTTTTCAGTAGCATGGACCAGTCATAACATTGCAGTGTACATTTTTCATAAGGCAGAAAACTCCCGTGATTCAAGGAGAAGTAAAAACCATTCTTTTTATTGTGTTCAAGTCCAGTATACATTCATACATGGATGGAGCTAAGATATAGCGACAAAGGGAGAAATCTTGAAATACGCTACCAGGTGGCTTAAAAATCACAGCTGAACCTATACGGTCAACTTGGCAGTAAAACATCTTACTTATTTCCTGTTTGGGAAAAAAATCACAGTATTCTTCCTAGATTCAATTGAATTATGAAATGCAGAAATTCAGACGGTACAAAAAGTATACTATTTTTCCTCCCTCCCCCCGGACCCCGTTTCCTTTCTTCTTTCCTTCCTTTTCTTTTCTGACAGCATTCACACATAGAAGAAAAGTTGATTCAACACATCTGGATTGTGAAATAAAGGCATAAGGTGTGGACAGGCAGTACGAGTATTGCACACTGTTAATGTTTAATTAAACATCTGAAATCAAACAGTTGACTTAGCAAGCGATATAAAGAAGAGAGTGTAGATTTTACTAGCTTCTCCATAGCTTGGAAAAGTTTTCAGATTACACCAGCCAAGGACAAGTCCTCAGTTGTAAAAGCTGAGCATCATTCCATGGACGGCTTCCTAGTGGGTGATTTTGGCTGCCTGGTGACACTGCCTATTAGCTTTACAGGTCAGAAAATATCTTCTACTGGGAGAGTTAAGAGGGGGGCGGACCAATGAGTGGCTTATTTGTAAGGATTTCACTTTATTGAAGGACATCCTTATTAGTGCTTTCTAAATCCCATTAACAGAAATTAGCGCTAAAAGTTAAAAACCAATAATAACCTGACCTTCAAGCATGCTGTACTATAAACTGAACTTCATTCTCTGGCTACTGCATCTTCCACTACCAGCCTTAGCCCAGGTGGCTGCATTTTCCACTACCAGCCCTAGCCCAGGTTGCTCCCTCTGCTTGAGAACATTCTTTCCTCCCAGGGCCATGCGCCCTCCAAATCCTGCCCATCTTAACTCCCACCTCCTCCAAGAAGTCTCCCTTCCCTTATCCTTCAAGACCGAGGGACTTGTGCCTTCCTATGAACTGCCTTAGTGAATTATGTCACCGCTCTTGTGACACTTCACTTTCTGACTTGTTTTAAGATCTTTCACATTTCATTTTTTGTTACATCAAAAACTCTTTGTGGACAGGATTTGCCTCTGGTTCCTTGTTCCATTCCCCACACCACATGGCTTGGGACTTTGTACACTGTTTAGCAGATAACAATTTAAATGAATGACCCATTAGATATCATGTTGGTGTCTGATACTTGTTCTACCCAAAGTGAGACCATCTGGAGGGTGAGATAATGTAGTCCAGCTCCATTCCAACCCTATCAGCAGTCCCAGGTGAAGAAAAGCAAAGGCCTGTTATAGATCAACTCCCCGGACTAATGTTGCAATCGTTCCCTTTGCAAACATGTGTCAGCATTTCTGCTTCCATATCTTTCTACATATCTGCAGTGAACAAACTCCCTCAGAAACACTGGCTGCTTATTGAAATGGGGGCATGCTATTAAATACACGGTCATTCTTTTATTCCCCCCCCACCTGTTGTATAACACACCAATCTGCACTTGCACATTCAGAAATATAAAAATGATTACATTATGTAAGTCCAATCCCTTTGTAGGGATCACTGCCAAAGAGATGTTAAAATGACATCACACCTGATCTTTCTGAAAAGGACAACACTCCAGAAGTGAATTATTACAAATGAGGATGGTCAACATTTGGAGTTTTTTTGTTTTTTAATCTCACTCTGTTGCCCAGGCTGGAGTGCAATGGTGTGATCTTGGCTCACTGCAACCTCTGCCTCCAGGGTTCAAGCAATTGTCCTGCCTCAGGCTCCTGAATAGCTGAGATTACAGGCATCTGCCAACACATCTGACTGATTTTTGTATTTTTAGTAGAGAGGGGGTTTCACCTTATTGGCCAGGCTGGTCTTGAACACCTGACCTCAGGTGATCCACCTGCCTTGGCCACCCAAAGTGCTGGGATTACAGTCATGAGCCACTGTGCCTGGCTAACATTTAGAGTCTTTTTTTTTAAAAGAAAAACCCTATTGGCTTGTTATTTTATATAAATGACACACATTTTGATTAAAGGAACTATTTGAACTGAATATTTTCTTCCACAGAATGGGAATTAGATTTCTTAGATTTCTTTCACTTGGCTGGCTCAGGATATCTCTGTCTTCCTTTTTTATTTAAGATCTGAAACTCCGGCCAAACAGTGTCATATTTTCTGCTATTCTGTGGTTGTCACCCCTTTTGCAGGATTTGAATTTTATATAAAGTTGATTTTGTCACCAAGACCACATGCCAGTTTTGAATCTCAGCTGATACTGCGGGGAAAGGCAATGGTGGTCTACGGGACAGCATGTGGAAGAAGACGGCATTTGAGTTTGGGCTATTCCACTATTGGCAGTTGGGTTTGCAGAAAGCTAAGTCTTTGCCTCTCAGTCTCCTATCTGAAAAACAGAGACATTAACCATAACTATTTTCCAGAATTTTTGTGAGATTTTAATGAGATAGTAATTGTATATAGTACTATACAAATACCAGCCCTCTCTTCTGTAACACTAGACTGACATTGAAACACGACATTCATTTCAAATCAGCACTTGTTGTTTATGAACATCTTCTCCATATGAGGTACAGAGGACAGAAAGTTAAGAGTGCTGACCTTGCCTTTGCAGAGCATTTAAGCTTTTTGTTGTTGTTGTTGTTGTTGTTCTTTTTTTTTGAGATGGAGTCTTGCTCTGTTGCCCAGGCTGGAGTGCAATGCTGCAATCTCAGCTCACTGCAACCTCCGCCTCCCCAGCTCAAGCAATTCTTCTGCCTCAGCCTCCTGAGTAGCAGGGATTACAGACACCTGCCACCATGCCCAGCTAATTTTTCCATTTTTAGTAGAGATGGGTTTTTACCATGTTGGCCAGGCTGGTTGTGAACTCCTGACCTTGGCTCAAGCAATTCTTCTGCCTCAGCCTCCTGAGTAGCTGGGATTACAGGCAACTGCCACCATGCCCAACTAATTTTTCCATTTTTAGTAGAGATGGCCAGGCGGGTCTCGAACTCCTGACCTCAAGTTATCCACCCGCCTCAGCCTCCCAAAGTGCTGGGATTACAGGTGTGAGCCATCACACTTGGTCTGAATCTATCTCCTTCCTTCCTTCTCTTTCTTTCTTTCTCTCTCTTTTTTCTTTCCTTCCTTCTCTTTTTCTTCTCTTTCTCACTCTTTTCTCCCCTCCCCTCCTTCCTTCCTTTTTTTTTTTTTTTAAACAGAGATTCACTGTGTCGCCCAGGCTGTAGTGCAGTGGTGAGATCTCAGCTCACTGCAACCTCCACCTCTGTGATTCAAGTGATTCTCTTGCCTCAGCCTACCGAGCAAGTGGGATTACAGGCGTGCACCACCACACCTGGCTAATTTTTGTATTTTTAGTAGAGACAGGGTTTCACCACATTGGCCAGGTTAGTCTCAAACTCCTGATCTCAAGTGATCTGCCCACTTTGGCTTCCCAAAGGGCTGGGATTACAGGCATGAGCCACTACACCCAGCCTTTTAAATTACATTTAAAAATGAGTTTAATTATGTTTGCTTTGTGGGTCTAAAAAAGTGGCTTATCTTTTGTGAGTACTGGTTTCCTCATCTGTAAAATGAAAGTAGTAATAACTATTTTTCAAGAACAAAGGCAGTAATACACATGAAGTATTGACACAGTATCTGTCACATCTAGTTGCTCAGTAAATGGTACCTTTCCAAAGAATAAGAAAAGTGCCTACTTAGTATTATAAGGTTCAAATTAATAAGCAAGAACCATTACATCTAGTTGAAAAGTCTGGAAATTCTTTACAGAAGATTTAGAATCTGAGCAGAGGCTCAGAGTACAAATAGATTTCTTCATTTGAAGATAATAGCAGCAGTGGTCAATATTTGCCACATCCTGTTGAAAACACTTTACATATATTAACTCATTTAACACCAAAACACAGTTGGTATTTTCATCTCCATTTTATAAATAAGAAGACTGAGGTGCCAAATCTGAAGAGATTAGCATAGTCTTACAGATGATTATGGGCAGAGCAAGGACCAGATCCAAGCAGTCTGGTTCCTGAGCCTCAGCTCATAACCACCACTCAGGAGGGGCAGTGGGGGTCAGTACAGCGGCTCATGCCTATAATCTCAGCACTTTGGGAGGCGGAGGCAGGAGAATTGCTTGAGCTTAGGAATTCAAGACCAGCCTGAGCAACATAGCAAGACTCCATCTCATATATATATATAAAAGCTAGGTGCAAGGGTGTGGACCTGTAGTCCTAGCTACTAGGGAGGCTGAGGTGGGAGGATGGCTTGGGCCCAGGAGATCAAGGCTACAGTGAGCTATGATTGCATCACTGCATTCCAGCTTGGGTAACAGAGCAAGACTCCATCTCCAAAAAAATATAAATAAATAAACAGAATGGGACAGGGAGCCAGAAGGTGAGAGGGACTGGGAAGACAGGGAACAAAAAGCATTACAGGTGCAGAGATGATGAATGAAAAACCTAGGATCTTTCTCCTGAGAGAAAGGAGTGCAAACAGGATGCAGGCACAGTGAGAAAGGAGCCCTGTGTGATGGAAAAACTGAGGAGGCAAAAGGCCAGAGAGAGAGTGTTGTCACTGAGTCGCAGAGCGGTAGTCTGGCCTTTGAACCCAATTCTTACCTGTTGACTATGAAGGCAGCAAGGGGAGGTCCAGATTTTGCAAGTCCAGGCCAGATTTAAACACATGGCCTGAGTCTTCTTAGGAGGCTACTTTGTCTAAGAGGGCAAGGTAATCCCCTCCTCTCTCAACAAAATGCTGCTGACCTTTGACTTTTGCCAGAAAAGCTTTCATTTGCTGTCACCTCTCACCAGGTCCTGGCAATTATATATATTTCTTTAAAAGGTTAGATTAGTAATTTTTCAAGCTTGCACAGTAGAATGTCATTGTGTGCATGTTTAATTAATCAAGCTGGCTTCTAGATTGTGAAAAGCAAGTCTGCAAAGCACATTGAAGAAAACAGTAAGCATCCTCCAGTCTTTAAAGCAAACTGCAACAAAAATGAACACTTTCCTTAAGAATCATGAAGACTTAATGTATGTCAAGTTTGCCTGTTATTTTGCATGAAATTTCCTCCTCTCTCTCAAATTCAGAGTTTTACAGACACAATGTCATCAGGCCTGAAGTGTCAGACTTTCTCTTCGATGGAATCATGATGTCTTTATATGGCCACATATTCCTAGCATTTAGATTCAAGGTTATTTCCCTTGCAAAAGTTAATTGGATGGGATGATGGTTATTCAACGATAATACATTACACTGTCTTAGTGTGACCCCTGGGCCTGTCATTTCATTAACAGTCCAGAGATCATCTCTCACTAAGGCTTTTTGGCTCCTAAACACGTGAGCTCACCTTTGCATGCAAAATGAGTCCCTAAAAGGTAGTTAGCATAAATTACTCCATCACTCAACCACAAAAGCATCTTTCTGTTGGCAAAATGTTTCTGACTTTTAAGTAACTTCCTTGTACATGCATTTTTGCTTCCTATATTCATCATCCAATGAAGCAAAACCTAATGTTCTATTAGAATAATAATCTAGGCAACCAGTTTTTTTTTTTTTTGGCCAGGAAGACCCAAGGAACTGTTAGAACCTTATTTTATTTAAAAAAAAAATTCTTTATTAAAAAAATTACTACTTCTAAAATAAATTACTGTGTAAACTATGCAGTTTGTCAATTTTGCTCCCATTAAAATAGGTAAATAACATCAATGAATATATGCTAAGGAGAGAGCTAAATGACATCTATGATGTGTTCAGACTTTCTAGTCTGTTCCCTTCCGTTTCCTTACTTCAGAAACCCTCTAGAGGTGATGCTCTTGCTACTGACCAGCAGTTAACCCAGAACGATGGCTTCGTTCATTTATTTATTCATTCAATCATTTATTCATCAAATACTAATTGAGCACCTATTACGAGTCTAGCACTATTCAAGGCATTTGGAATACATTAGTGAAAAAGCAGGAAAAGATTCCTGCCCTCCTGGGCTTACAGTGTCATAAGGGATAGTTAGATAATAAGCATAACAAATGCAAGAACTATATAGTGTATTGAAAGTTCACAAGTGATCTGGAAAACATAATGGCACAAGTGGAGAACTGGTGTATGTAGCAGGGAGGAAGGGGCAGACTGCCATATTAAAGAGGGTAATCACGAACAGGCCTGGTTGAGAAATAGAGACAGAGAGAAGTGAAGGAGTTAGCCAAGCCAATATCTGACTTAAAGCAGAGGCAACAGCTGGAGTAAAGGCCCCAGGCAGGAGCTTGGCATGCTCCCAATGTGGCAAAAAGGTCAGAGTGGCTGGAATAAATGGAAGAGAAGAAAGAGCTTTGTGGGAGAGGAAGTCAGGGGTGCTGGGGGACAGAGTGGACATTGTAGGAATTTGAGTAGCAATGTGATCTGACTCAGTGTTTAAAAGGATTCCCCTTTAGGGCCTGGCATGGTACCTCATGCCTGTAATCCCAACACTCTGGGGAGGCCAAGGTGGGAGGATTGCTTGAGCCCAGGAGTTGAGACCAAACCTAGGCAACACAGTGAGACTCCTGGCTCTACATAAACAAACAAAGGACCCCACTAGTACTGGGTTGAGAATGGACAGTGGAGGGGCTCAGTGTGGAAGCAGGAAGACCGAATTATTATATTCTACCCTTTTTTGTTTACATTGTTGTAAACCAGACTTAGAACTAGAAACAAAAAGACAAACCCCTGTTGAGTCACCCTCTTGGACTGCGTCCCTTGCATAGAAACTGCAGCACCCTCCTGGAGGGAGGTACAACATTCCTAGCCCCCTGGCTTTACTACACTGGAAGAGCATTGGATCTACCTAAGCTAACTTGGTAGTGCCCTGTGGGGGCAATGCAATTACGTCACAGAAGACAATCATGAAGTCAAGGGGCACTGAGGCACACACAAGGGGGGAAAGTCCCAGAAGTAGTTCTGGAATGCTTGCTTCGTGATGCAAGCCAGGAACGAAATCAGGGAAGGAGGCCAGCAAGGGCTGTCTGCTCACTGTGTGTCACAGCTGTGAAAGACACAGAGAGCATGTTCTTTGATATTTAAAGTAACAAGATGCAAAACAGTGTACCTTACCCCACTTTTTGCCTTTGAATTGTCATGATGCAGCTTAGACTTGAGTCAGTCTATTTTCTTCTTTTTTTTTTTTGAGATGGAGTCTTGCTCTGTCGTGTAGGCTGGAGTGCAGTGGTACAGTCTCGGCTCACTGCAATCTCTGCCTCCCAGGTTCAAGCTATTCTCCTGCCTCAGCCTCCTGAGTAGCTGGGATTACAGAAGTGAGCCACCACACCTGAATACTTTTGTATTTTTATTTTTTAATAAGACGGGGTTTCACCATGCTGGCCAGGCTTGTCTTGAACTTCTGACCTCAAGTGATCTGCCTGCTTTGGCCTCCCAAACCGCTAAGATTGCAAGTATGAGACACCATGCCTGGCCTTTTTTTTTCCTGTTCCAAAGTCTAATATTAGGAATATGGTCCAGGGACAGAACAATCACTGATACATGAAAGGGCATCAGATTGAAGACCAATAATGAGATTCAACCTGATGCTTCTGAGGAACTGCCTTCATAGTCTGTGTAGACATAAGTTAGAAGCAAGAATACTTGGGGCTCTTTTAATTATTTCACATGACTGAGAATGTAGGAGTATAGCTATTAGAAGAAATCCTAGGAGAGAGTATTGCCCTAGAAAGAGAAGTCTCTGGGCCTCTGCTGAACAAAGTAAAGCCATCAGAAAGTTTAAATGAGACTACAGGGAAATATCACAAGAGACTAGAAGCAATGTGGGAAGGTCAGCTATCCACAGAACGGCAAACAAGGCACAGCTCTTACAGCCAACGGGGATCATTAGCGGTATCTTCTGGAGCACAGAGTTAGTTGCAAGGGATTATGGGGCTACACATGGTGTTGGCTAGAAATGGTACAATGAGCATGAGTGATGCCAGCTCCACGCTAAACAGGCAGGAGTGGTGGACAGAGAGCACATAGTCAACATTCCTGACAAGTTGGTCCTCTTGCCTTCTTATCTGTCTACATTCAGACCATCTTAGAAAGATGAGATGCTAATTCTATTTTTAAAAAGCTTTGGCCTGCTGCAGTGGCTCAAGCCTGTAATCCCAGCACTTTGGGAGGCCAAGGCGGGCCCATGATCTGAGGTCAGGAGTCCGAGATCAGCCTGGCCAACATGGTAAATGGTAAAACCCCATATCTACTAAAAATACAAAAATTATCTGGGTGTGCTGGTGCATGCCTGTAATCCCAGCTACCTGGGAGGCTGAGGTGGAAGGATAGCTTGAACCCAGCAGGCAGAGGCTGCAGTGAGCTAAGATCACACCACTACACTCTAGCCTGGGTGACAGAGAGATTTCATCTCAAAAAAAAAAAAAAAAAAAGGGGGAAGGGGCTGGGCACAGTGGCTCATGCCTGTAATCCCAGAGCTTTGTGAGGCCGAGGTGGGCAGGTTGCCTGAGGTCAGGTGTTGGAGACCAGCCTGATCAACATGGTAAAAGCCCATCTCAGCTAAAAATACAAAAACTGGCTGGGCGTGGTGGCAGGCACCTGTAATCCCAGTTAATTCGGAGGCTGAGACAGGAGAATCACTTGAACCCTCTTCAAAGCCGAGGTTGCAGTGAGCTGAGACGCAGCCATTACACTCTAGCCTGGGCAAAAAGAGCGAAACTCTGTCTCCAAAAAATAAAAGAAAGAAAAGAAAATTCCTTTTCATGCAATCATATACCCTATGTATCATGCTCACAGCTGGAAGATGTAGCAAAATACTCTTCAAATTGCAACTTCTAGTTCTTAGAGAGAATGGACCCCTATTTATCACATTTGAAGACGTCTAAAATAGACCAAGAATGTAACTTGTTTAAGAAAGGAGAAATAGGGGCTGTTAAAATTACCCTGAAAGCCCATGAGTTATAAAAATGAGTCATTATTCTAGAGGGTTTCCTGCCTTTTAAGGACTGCAAATCACAAGCAATGCTCATGGGAGACAAGGCTATGTCCCCTGGGTCCCCTGGGGGTGGCGGCAGCAGCAGTCTTGTCCTGGCTGTGGCCCACAACGCCGGGCTGCAACCAGGACTGCAGAACGCTGAGTTCTGTTCTGCAGGTTTTGCCACATTCATCAAATGTGGTTGCTGTCAACTACATGAAGTATAGTAAGGTGCTTACAAGCACGGTTTCTGAATCAGACTATCCAATCCTGGATCTCCCCTGGGAGCCTGAGCAAAGCAACTTAACTTTTCTGTGCCTCAGTTTCCTCACCTGTAAAATAGAAATGATCACATCACCCACTTCCTAAGGTTCCTATGAAGATTAAGTGATTTAATATATGAAAAGCACTTAAAACAGTATCTTGCAGATAGTAAGCATTCCATGTGCTTGGATGGTAATAGCATTCCAAGTATTTTGGATATTTATGTATCCAATCCGTAGTATTGGACATATAAAAGCACAGGGAAAAAGGCCTGGAAAGTTCACAAAATGCTGCTACTGCTGGACAATGGGATGTGGCTGGGAGAGTGTGAGCTGTGGACAGGGGACCTTTGGCTTTACTAGCTGCATTAGCTTCCCAGGGCTTCTCTAACAAACTGTCATAAGCTAGGTGGTTGAAACAACAGGGATTTATGCTCACAATTTTTTTTTTTTGAGACAGAGTCTTGTACTGCTGCCAGGCTGGAGTGCAGTGGCGCCATCTCAGCTCACTACAACCTCTGCCTCCCAGGTTCAGGTAATTCTCTTGCCTCAGTTTCCTGAGTAGCTGGGACTACAGGTGTGTGCCACCAAGCCCGGCTAATTTTTTGTATTTTAGTAGAGAAGGGGTTTCACCATGTTGGCCAGGATGGTCTCGATCTCCTGACCTCGTGATCTGCCCTCCTCAGCCTCCCAAAGTGCTGGGATTACAGGTGTGAGCCACCATGCCTGGCTATGCTCCCAATTCTATAGGCTAGAGATGAGGAATCAAGGACTCAGCAGATCCATGCTCCTTGCAAAAGCTCTAGGGAAGAAATCTTCCTTGCCTCTTCCAGTTTCTGGTGGTCCTAGATGTTCCCTAACTTGTGGCAGGATGAATCCCATCTCTGCCTCCATCAGGACACAGCCTTCCTCTCTGGATATCTCTGTGTGTCCTCTCTTCTTCTTACAGAGACACTAGTGATTGGATTTAGGACCAACTCTAAATCAGAAGGATTTCATCTTGAGTTCTCCAATGAATCACATCTTCGAAGATCTTATTCCTACATAAGGTCACATCCTGAGGTAATGGTTGAATGTGAAGTTTTAGGAGGTGCTTCAACTCACTATACCAGCATCGTTTTGCTTTCTTTTCGAAACGAGATTGTATTCATGTATTACTTAGGATATCAAAAAACAAGATAAAACCAAAAAAGGGTGCATTGGGAAGGTAATGTATACATGTATTCACTTGCTTATTCTGTCTAGATTGTAGAGGAGCTGGTTGATGGGTAAAGAGGGGAATACAATGATATGGCTAACACTTGTAGAATGCTTCTGCCAGCCACTGTCTTAAGTGCTTTTCATATATTAAATCACTTAATCCTCATAGGAACTTTATGAAGTAGGTGATGTGATCATTTTTACTTTACAGGTGAGGAAACTGAGGCACAGAAAAGTTAAGTTGTTTGCTCAAGTTCCCAGGGGAGAGCCAGGATTGGACTGTCTAAATCAGAAACTGTGCTCATAACCAGCTATGAAGGACATGCTCTACTGTCCTTCATGTCTGAGCACACATAGGCAACACAGGTCTGAGTCAAGAAACTTTGACATCACCGGGCGCGGTGGCTCACGCCTGTAATCCCAGCACTTTGGGAGGCCGAGGCGGGTGGATCACGAGGTCAAGAGATCAAGATCATCCTGGCCAAAAGGGTAAAACCCTGTCTCTACTAAAAATACAAAAAAATTAGCAGGGCATGGTGGCACACGCCTGTGGTCCCAGTTACTTAGGAGGCTGAGGTGGAAGAATCGCTTGAAACCAGGAGGTGGAGATTGCAGTGAGCCGAGATTGCGCCACTGCACTCCAGCCTCATGACAGAGCAAGACTCTGTCTCAAAAAAAAACGAAGAAACTTTGACATCACTTCCTCAACACACACACACTCTCCTTTTTCTCTTCATATAAAACATCTATAAAAGAACACGCTGTTTCTATGGTTAGAAGTGTCTGGAGAATTTTATCTGCAGAATTTCCTGAACTGGACATAGTCTGATATTTACTTAGAAGAAATAAAAACTTGCATGAACTGAGTAAAAAATAGTTGTTCATGCATATCACTGACAGCTGTTCAGATCACTTAGAGCACAGTTTCAACCAGTCCAAGTGTAGCAATGCACTGGGCAAAGGGTAGCCGTGTACAAGGTGGTTCACTTACCGCAGCTTCTGGCAAATTGCAGCTAAACTGCAGTTCCGGTTGACTTGGTAACTTACAAACAACACACGTTGAATGGAGAAGGAATTGGTATACCATATTTAAAACAATGAGAAAAATGATAGCGTTGCTTACATTTATGCCAGGTGCTGCGCTGAGTATATTGTCTAACTCTGTTTTTACTGTAATCTTCTGAATCATTAATAGACCCAGAGGTGGGGTGGTGACTAATGATGAACCGATAAGGGTGTCCTTCTGGTAAAAATGACCGTGGCCTTGTTCCTGTAAAGTTGCTCCAGGGACTTCCCCACTCATAAGCGGCCTTGGACTTTTCACTGTTAAGTCCTTTGCTGTAAGTTCTATGCAGACAGGGACACCACTGTATAGCAACAGTTACCTAAATGAATATTCAGGATGTTTTCACTGTGGGAAAGTGGTATGTGTAAATTTTCAGGTAATTTCCCTCATTTGAATAACTTCTTGAGTCAAAACAGGTCCTTCAAGTGCATCAAGTGCTCAGCCTGAAGCCCTGGGGCTGGCATAACATCCTTATAAAGCAGAAACCTCAGGCTAACAGAGCCCAGTTATGTCCTGGGGTGTTTGTATTCCTAGCGCCCAGCTCAAGACCAGGAAGCATCTCCTAGGTTTTCCTGTTCTCATGTGGCATTGATTTGGATTCACAAGAAAAGGATTCAACAGAGTGCGGTGCTGGCCGTCCAGGTTAAATTATGGCCTCTGAAGTCCAACCACTGGCCTTCCAATGCCAGCTCCACCACCTCCCAGCCATGGGTCCCTGGTTAGCTCTCAACTTGGGACCCTTAGTTTCTTCATCTGTAAAATGCATATAACAATAAAATCTATGTACAAAGGTTGTCGTGAATATTAACTGGGTGCTTAGTCAACCAGGAAACCTTAGTCATTGTTACTGGGGTATCGACAGTGGAGCTCTATGCAAGCGATTCCCTTCTCAGGGGATGGGGTATGATGGCGACATCAGTCAACTGGACTCAAGAGAGTTGCTTTGTGCTCAGTTCACCACGTGCTGTCTAAAGAGCCACTGCCTATCTGCCAACAATTGTTGAGAAATGCAAAAAGAAAGAGATGACGTTTTTTTAGAGCCCCACTTTAAAAATACCCTCATCTGACCCCTTCAGAATGGAGGGCTGATGGGTAGGCTCCATTTTCCTTTTCTGTGGGTCCAGCCAGCCCCACTGGTGTTTCTTTTCTGATAGCTACAGCAGGTTTCTCTCCCCACAGGGGCTCCTTTCTTTCCCCTGAACCAGAAGGGAAGATCCCCTTTCTCTTTTCAGTAATGGGCAAGAACAAAGTTCCATTGACAACGTGAATGGAGCATTTCTTACCCTGGACACTCTTTGCACTGCAGAGGCAGGGACCTTTTCTCTCTCCCTTGGCTTCTGAAGATTATGATTCAAGTCCTCTACAGGCGACAAGGGCAGCCCAGGAATCCTGATTTTGGCACAAACTGACCAAAGGGAGGGAGGTTGCTTGGTCGCAGACCCTGCATGCTGGGTCATTTCACCCATGGCTTCTGAGATGTGCAACCCCTAGAATCTCCCCTGCGTCGCCTCCTCTGGGCCTGCCCTAACCACCCAGTAGCATCTTCTCCTTTCACGTTCTATTACCTTACCCTGTTTCATTTTCCATTAGAGCACTTAGCATCACCCGGTCCATTATATTATTGTGTTTGTTTGTTCTGCCTCCTGACGGAACATAAAGTCCAGGAAAGTAGATGTTGTCTTGTTCATTGCTGAATCCCCAGTGACTGGCACAGTGCCTGGCAGACAGCAGATACTCAGTAAATTTTCACTGAATGAATGAATGAAGGAAGGCTGAAAGGTACTTCTGGTTTCCCTCTAAAATCCAAAATATAATGTCTTTCTGATAAATGGATAACTAAATTCAGGTTGCAATGGTTTTGGGCTTTTAGAATGGCCTGAGGTTGGATCAGTCAATCAACTGGCACATTTATGAAAGATATTTTTTTTTTGAGATGGAGTTTCACTCTTGTTGCCCAGGCTGGAGTGCAATGGTGCGATCTCGGTTCACCATAACCTCTGCCACCTAGGTTCAAGCGATTCTCCTGCCTCAGCCTCCTGAGTAGCTGGGATTACAAGTAAGCGCCACCATACCCGGCTAATTTTGTATTTTTAGTAAAAACAAGGTTTCTCCATGTTGGTCAGGCTGGTCTTGAACTCCCAACCTCAATTGATCCACCCGCCTCAGGCTCCCCAAGTGCTGGGATTACAGGCATAAGCCACCATGCCCGGCCTATGAAAGATCTTTTATGGTTCAGCAAAGCAGGGACACAGAAGGATGTGACCTGGTCTCTGCTCTCTGACAGCACAAAATTCAGCTAATGAGACAAAGCTCACAAATGACAGTGGAAAATGGACCAAGGTAAAAGCAAAGCAGGTCTCCAACCACACGGACAGCTGGAGGGCAGGTGTGCAGCTTCCGTCTTTCCTGGCATCTCTAAGGAAAAGGAGGCCAGGTACCCACCTGTCAGTGCCATAGCCACTGGTGGTGAGGGATGTGTGCCCTTCAGGTGTCTAGCTTCTACATTCCTGGTGCTCTCTGTAGAGTCTACCCAGAAACCACACTGATATTTCCAGGAAGTATTCACCAACTGCTGTTCTCTGTAGGTTTTGCCCCCTCTTTCTTTTCTATCATGCTGCTTCTTACAAATTAAAAAGCAAGTCAGGAAGCAATGTTAAAAATAATCAAACCACAGCTAAAGGAAGGTGCCTTCAAAAAAAGAGATGGGGGTGAGGGGGATTGAGTCAACTATTATTCCACAGTGCTTTATACTTGAGGCCCTGTGATTATTCACTCTGTGAAACCCACCGGAGCCTGTGGGAGTTAATGGAGCCACCATTACTTTTCTTTTGCATTACTTATGTGGGCTGTAGAAATGAGCACTGGCTCCATGGCCAAAAGTGGGAAATGTCATGCCATGGGGAAGGAAGAATGTTAATCAAAATGCAAAAGCTACAGCTTCAGTTTTCCCACGTTGTAAATGCTGATTGCTGTCAGGTAGCTCCTCTCTGTAATCCAAAGCAGCTCCGGGCACCACAGGGGCAGAGGAAAGGAACATCTGAAGACCCTAAGTATGGATAATATTGAGGCCAGGCACAGTAGCTCACACCTGTAATTGCAGCACTTTGGGAAGCCAAGGCAGCAAGATAGTTTGAGGGCAGGAGCTGAACTCCTGGGCCAGCCTGGGCAACATGGCAAGACCTCTGTCTCTACAAAAAACATTAAGGGTAATAATTAGCTGGGTGTGGGAGTGCATGCCTGTAGTCCTAGCTATGCTGGAAGATCAGTTGAGCTCAGGAGTTGGGGGCTGCAGTGAGCCATGATTAGGCCACTGCACTGCACTCCAGCATAGGTGACACAGCAAGATCCTGTCTCAAAAAAAAAAGAATGGACAATATTGAGGGTCTCCAGCCACCCCTACCTGACTGAAACTGGGTGTTTGAGGGAGGATTTGGGGGCTTCTGAGAAAGGCTCTGTGCTCCAAGACTTGGGGCTAGGGAAAGATGAACAGGAATGTGGGGGCTTGGGGAAGAAGGCAGCTTGCTTTGTGACCAGCTCAATTTTTTTGAGGCTCTCAGAATATTAACACATGAAGAGATGTCAAAACAGGGCCTCCCATGAAATATCATTGATTTGATTAAAAAAAAGGGCCCCCCAAAACTGTGGCATATTTTAAAATAATTAAACTCAACCAGTATATTAAGTTTAATCAATATTAAACTTAATATACAAGTAAACAAAGAAAACACAGCAATTGCGCTATTCACAAAGTAGGTCCAAGACTTACTAAAAATATGAGCGCACTGCAGGTGGTGAGAACGGCGTGGGACATGCATGTAGGTCTGGCAACTTTTGTTGGATCTTTCTGACACTGCAGTAACTCAGAGATACTGTCAAAAGTCTAAACCGAAGATGGGCGGGTGGCTCATGCCTGTAATCCCAGCACTTTGGGAGGCCGAGGTGAGAGGATCACTGGAGGTCAGGAGCTCGAGACCAGCCTGGCCAACATGGTGAAATCCCGTCTCTACTAAATATTTAAAAAAAAAATTAACAAGGCATGGTGGCTCATGCTTATAATCCTAGCTACTCGGGAGGCTGAGGCAGGAGAATTGCTTCAACCTGGGAGGCGGAGGTTGCAGCAAGCCAGATCGTGCCACTGCACTCCAGGCTGGGAAATAGAGTGAGACTCCGTCTCAAAAAAAAAAAAAAAATGTCTAAACTAAGATCCTTTATGAATGGAAAGCCCTCCGGGGACAAAGCCACCACTGGCCATCCCAGGATGTCTCTTATTGTTAGCCCTGCTTTGCTCTCAAGTAAACAGGGGCCTCTTCTTGGGGCCTCGCCTGCAGGCATGGTGGGTGGAGCAGCCTAACATAAGTTGGCTGCTTGCTGCTGACTGGCTCCCTGGGGCCTCTCCAAACACCAGGATTTGGGAGATCTATTCTCTGACTCACTGTGATAAGACAGGCCAAGAACCTTTAAGCAAGTCAGACAGCGTTCAGGGAGGTTTTAGATTCTTACCACTGGAAGTTTGATTCCAGAATTTGCAAGTTCCTTAACAAAACTGTTATAGCTTTGACAGGACTGTCGTCATTCTGGAAGCCAAAACAGCAGCGACAACCAGGTACAGAATGCTGAGCCTGCTGCATGAAAGTGAGGGAAGCTTTATCTCTGCCTCCCCATTGCTGCCTCTATTTATTCATTCAACCAATATTTATTGAGCCCCTTCTAAGTGCCAAGTCTCACAGTAAGTGCTGGAAGAACAATAGTGGGCAAACACAGACGTGGTCCCTTCCCGGAGGAGGCCTGCAGTGTATGGGGCTGAGGGGAAGGAAAAGGGATCCTAACTGAAAATCACTAAGCAACGTAAGTAGCCACAGCAGCAAATGCTAGAAAGGAGAGGCACGTGGGCTATGAGTACATATAATGGGGTCTGACATGGTTAGGCATATCAGGAACAGATCTCTGAAAAACAGGTATTAAGCTGGATCTATTCATACCAGTGCACTCCAGCTTTCGTGACAGAGTGAGACTCTGTCTCAAAAACAAAATAAAACAAAAACAGAAGCTGGATCTGTTATGGTTGAGAAGGGAAAGAGGAGTTGGAAGACCATTTTTGCCAACAAAACAGCACGTGCAAAGGCCCTGTGGTGGGAACCAGGAGAATGTAAAAAACTGAGAGGAAGTAGGGCTGGAGCAGAGCCGTAGGGACCTAGGATGGTCCCCAAGGCACTGGGGCATGGGGCAGAGGCCAGGAGGCAAGGGAGTGCTGGGCCAGGCTGGGAAAAACCTAGGGGGGCAAGAAGGAAGCTGGCACTGCAGGGCTTCTGAGCCTCCTAGGTTTTCTTTCATCCTAAGAGCAATGCAAAACTCACTGAAAGGCTTAAGTAGGGGGAGGAGACTGGGGACAAATGAATCACATTTACATTTTGAAATGATTACTCTGGCTGCAGTGTTAACATCTTTAAAGGCAATGTCTCCTTTGTAAATCCAACAAGCAGGGTCAGTATTCAGTTACTGAAAGCAGAAGCTGGTGCCTTGCAGCCAGATCTGGGTTTGAATCCTGGCTTCACGCCTCACTTCCGGCATGACCTTGGGCAGGTCAGCCTTCCAGAGCCTTAGTTTCCTCATATATAAAACAGCGGTAATGATATCTCTTTCTGCGTTGTTGTGAGAGTTAAGGAAATTAAATAAGTAGTCTTGCTCGTTACATAGTGAACTCTCCTTGGGATTTTTTTTAAAGTAGAAACTGACTTTGACATTATGTGTGGCATGAAACAGACAACATCTTTACTTGAGGAAAACATCTTGGACCTAAACTTCACCTTCCTACAGATTCACAGTTTGGAAGTACTGTACCTACTCTTCTCTCTCTCTCTCTCTCTCTCTCTCTCTCTCTTTTTGAGGCAGGGTGTCGCTCTGTCACTCAGCCTGCAGTGCAGTGGCATGATCATGTCTCACAGCAGCCTCAACTTGCTGGGCTCAAGCGATCTTCCGACATAAGCCACCTGAGTAGCTGGGACTATAGGCACATGCCACCACACTCACCCAATTAAAACATTTTTTTTTTGTATAGACAAGGTCTTACTATGTTGCCCAGGGTGGTCTCAAATTCCTGGGCTCGAGTGATCCTCCTACATTGGCCTCCCAAAGTGCTGGGATTCCAGGCATAAGCCATTGTGCCCAGCCTTACTCCTGTCTCTTTAAAACAACAAAAACACAATAATCAACCAACCACTCATTCAACTGTTTGTATAAGGTGCTGCAGTCATGCCTTCTGATTTTGGAATTTGTCAGATGATAGACCATGGAGAGATGAGCAACCAGAGAACAAACAAATGACAAGGGAGGACTGCAAATACAGAAACAAGCCACTGGCTGTGGCATCGGGGCATTTGTTAGTTATGAATAAGAGACTGCTGGGTGTCACATTTAGCCAGCATGGGGCTGGTAAGTAAGCCTTCTGTTTGGATCAGTCAAGGATTCAACTTTGCTTTCATCTCTTGAATGGCCCGGGGCTCTGTCAGAACATAACTCCACGGCCCGTCTAAGTGGCTCACTGCCTGTAATCCTAGCATTCTGGGAGGCCAATGCCGGTGGATCACATGAAGTCAAAAGCTCGGGACTGGCTGGGCCAACATGGTAAAACCCTGTCTCTACTAAAAATACAAAAATTGGCTGGACATGGTGGTGCATGCCTGTAATCCCAGCTACTCAGGAGGCTGAGGCTGGAGAGTCACTTGAACCCAGGAGGCAGAGCTGAGATTGCACATTGCACTCCAGTTTGGGCAACAGAGCAAGACTCCATCTTAACAACAATAACAACAAAAACTTCAGCTGACCTTAAGTCAAGGGTCTTGTCAAAAATACTCAAGAGCCAGCATTCAGTGGTTCCCACTGGCCAATGATGAGACAATGTAAGCATCGGGGATATAAAGTATATTAAATATGTTTAAATTCTTGAGATTGTAATAGCACTTTAAAAATATTGATTGCCCAGCCTGGGCAACATAGCAACAACTCGTCTCTACAACAAATTAAAAAAGGCAGGTGTGGTGGTCCTAGCTTTTTGATGGGGTGCGCTGAGGCAGAAGGATCACTTGAGCCAGGAGTTTGAGGCTGCAGTGGGCTATGACTGTACCGCTGTACTCCAGTCTGGGTGACTGAGTGAGATCTAGCTCCAAAATATATAGATATATCTCTCTTTATATATTGATCAAAATAATGCATTTTGATCAATATATACATTATTTTGAAAATTTGTGAATAAAGAAAAGGAAACATATTTGTCCTGCCTTTCTGATAGGAAGGATACCAAATAAAATGGTAGACGAAGGGAAATTTTTTTAGAAAATTTTTATAGAAAATTTTCAGCTGATAAATGAAGGAATGAAAAAATTAGCTTTATTTATTTATTTATTTATTTATTTATAGTTTTTTGAGATCGAGTCGCACTCTGTTGCCCAGGCTGGAGTGCAGCGGCACAATCTCGTCTCACTGCAGCCTCCGCCTCCCAGGTTCAAGCAATTCTCCTGCCCCAGCCTCCCAAGTAGCTGGGATTACAGGTACCCACCACCACACACAACTAATTTTTGTATTTTTAGTAGAGAAGGAGTTTGCCATATTGGCCAGGCTGGTCTTGAACTCCTGACCTCGGGTGATTCATCTGCCTTAGGCTCCCAAAGTGTTGGGATAACAGGTGTGAGTCACTGCTCCCAGCCAGAATGGCAGAATTAGAATATCACTATTTTCTAATTGTTAATGAATGAATAAATCTAGAGATTAATCATCGGTGACTACTAACATCATGAAAAAGATACTTTCTCCTCAATTTTGTGCCTCCTGATAGAAGAACACAATGAAATGAATGCCTGTGCTGGCAAAAAAACTGAACTGGATACAAGTGAACCAGATCCAACTACCAATTTCTAGGAAATGGAACCGAGGATCATGTCAAATGATACAGATTATGAGAAACTCTACAGAATAAAGTGCCCAATTACTAAAGTAAATGAATTACAATTAAAGAAAAATGGAGAAAGCCAAAGAGACTTTATGAGACATACTACCCAGTCGCAAGGTGTGGGTTCAAACAAACTGTAAAAATCTTATTAAAATATTGATAATTGCCAACTTGAACACTAGTGAGATGTTTGATGGTCTTTAGGAATTATTAACTTTTTAATTTTAATCTTTTTTCAAGGTGGGGTCTCACTGTATTGCCCAGGCTGGAGTGCAGGGGCGATCTTAGTTCACTGCCACCTCCGCCTCCCAGGTTCAAGCGATTCTCTCGCCTCAGCCTCCTGAGTAGCTGGGACTACAGGTGCATGCCACCATGCCTGGTTAATTTTTTTGTATTTTTAGTAGAGACCAGATTTCACCATGTTGGCCAGGCTGGTCTTGAAATCCTGACCTCAAGTGATCTACCCGCCTTGGCCTCCCAAAGTGCTGGGATTATAGGTGTAAGCCATTGTGCCTGGCTTATTGTTAACTTTTCAGATACGCTAATGATATCATGGTTAAATGTGTAAGCGATAAAGTTTTTATTTTTTAGAGATACAAATGGAACTACGTATCATTTAGATGAATTGTACATAATCTAGAATTTGCTTTAAAATAATAGGAGAGGGGATGGAGAGGGATGGGTTGAGGTCTTCATAAAGCAAGATTAGCCATGAGCTAATAATTGTTGAAAGTGGTCCATGGGCTCATGGGAGTTTAATATTTTCCATAAGAGAAAAGTTTAAAAAGCTGGGAGCGGTAGCTCACTCCTGTAATTCCAGCATTTTGGAAGGCCGAGGTGGGCGGATGACGAAGTCAAGAGATGGAGACCATCCTGGCCAACATGGCGAAACTCCGTCTCTTCTAAAAATACAAAACTTAGCTGGGCATGGTGGCCCACACCTGTAGTCCCAGCTACTCGGGAAGCAGGGTAATCGCTTGAACCCGGGAGGCGGAGGCTGCAGTGAGCGCCATTGCACTCCAGCCTGGCGACAGAGCGATACTTGGTCTAAAAAAAAAAAAAATAGTTTAAAAACATTCATCGGCCAATCTATCTGTCCATTTCTTTTAATATTAAAAGCATTATTATTAGTAGTATTATATTAATATGAAGTCTCACTTTCTTGATTCACCCAGTCCATTTCATGGGAGATGTGGCGGTTTGTCTTGGCGGTTAGATTCTTATCTATTCACCAGCCCGGTATCTGGGAACTTCAGTTCTCTGCGTCTCCCTGTACTCCTTTGGAAAATGAGAGATGGGGATGATTTCTACCATCTCGCCCGAAAGCTGACAGCTGCAGTGACTAAGAGATCTGGGTCCTGCAGTCTGACTGCCTGGGCTGGAATCGAGCTTCCCCCTAGGTAGACCCTTGGGAAAATTTACTTAATCCCTTAGGGCTTCATCTTCCTGTTTTGTAAAATGTAAATAATAATAACGCTGACCACAAAGGGTTGTTGTGAAGATTACGTGAACGATTCCATGCATTCATCCCACCAACGCTGAACACCTGCTCTCCAGCTCTGGGAGGGGAATGTGGTGGAGTGCCAAAGAAGATACAGGGGCCGGCCTGTTTAGAGACTCAAGGGAGAGCCCAGATCACACGCGCTAAACACTAAGGATTTCGAATAGCTAGAACTGAGGCGAAAATACAACGCAGCAATTTGATGGACAGCAACTTCGAGAAAGGTGAGCTGCAGCATTAACTAGGCTGATCTGGGACAGTCTGGCAGAGGTGACATCTGAGCCCCACCTGACTGAGAGGACGTCAGCTATGGATGATCCGGGTTTCATGTGCAGCAGCGGTTCTCAACCCAGGCGACTGCACTGCCCGAAACTTCCCTCCGCTTTTGTCAATGTCTGGGAATTTCTGGTTGCCACCACTGTGGATTGGGGGGTTCGTTCTGGTATCTAGTGGGTATAGGCCAGGAACACTGCCCGGTATCCTACAGTGCATAGGACACCCCAAAGCCCCCCAGATTAGCCGGTCCATAGATTAAGAGAGAAGAGCAGGGGTAAGGGTCCTGCAGGATTCAGAAAGGAGCTTGCTGTGTTCGGAAAACTCAAAATCCAGTGTGGCTGAATGAGGATGATGAAGAATGAGGTGGATGGGGCTCAACTATGGAGCACTCTTCAGGGCATGGTGAGGAATTTGGAATTATCCCTAAAGCAGTTGGAAGCCCTTGAAGAATTTTAAACAGAAGGGAAAGGTAACCCATGTGAAACGCTTTGCATATATAAGAGCTCAATAAATACCGTCTATTATTAATATTAATATCACCGTTGTGTCTTCCCTACTTTGCTCCAGACACGGCCCATGCCTCAGCGCGGCCGCAGTGACTCCTCCTGGCCAACAGAGGGCGCCAGCCGACACTTGGCCACCGGCCGCCCGGGGCGGGCCTCCTCTTGCCGTCCCCTTCCTCGTCTCTTCCCCTCAGGAGAAGTCGGGAAGGTGGCGGCGGTGGCGGTCGTCGCGGCCGGGCCGGTTGGTGTGGCCCGTCAACCCGCGCACCGCAGCGCCTGCGCCGCGTCTAGCCGAGTAAAGCAGAGCCGCGGCGGCAGGGTCCGGCGCGGGCGGCGCGCGCTCACGGAGGGCGGCGGCCGCGGCCAGGGCGGCCCGTGGGACCGCGGGCCCCCGGCGCAGCGCCGCCCGGCTCCCGGCCCTGCTGGCCTCCTCCTTCGGCACCGCGGCCATGGCCGCCAGCGCGAAGCGGAAGCAGGAGGAGAAGCACCTGAAGATGCTGCGGGACATGACCGGCCTCCCGCACAACCGAAAGTGCTTCGACTGCGACCAGCGCGGCCCCACCTACGTGAACATGACGGTCGGCTCCTTCGTGTGTACCTCCTGCTCCGGCAGCCTGTGAGTGCGGGGCGGCCGGGCGGGTGTCGGGCCCTTCCCGGGAGGTGGGGGAGCGGGCGGCGGGGCCGGGGAAGCGCGGGGCGGCGTGGGAGGGGATCGGGGGCGGCCGTTGGGCGCCGGCTAGCGGGCGCGGCGTGGGAGGCTGCGGGCTGGATGCGCTGGGCCAGGGCAGCCGGGCTGGGGATGCGCTTTCGGTTTTGCCGGGTGAGGGTTGACGCTCTGGGCTGCCTTCGTGGGTGGGACGTGGGTGGGGTTGGGGTTAGAAAGGGGGCGGCCGGGGCGAGCCTCCCGGGTCTCCGCCGAGCCTGCGGCCGCCGCCCTCCCTCCCCAGCTCCCAGGGGCGCCGGGCTGTGGGGGGAAGACGCTGGGAGGCCGGGGAGGTCCGTGCCGGTCCTTTGTGTGCCCCGCCTCTCAGCGGCCCGGGCGCGGCGGTGAGGAGCGAGGCACCTGCTGGGCGCCGGCGCAGGGGGTCAGGGAGAAGCAGGGGTGGGAGGAGCAGGGACGCCTCACCCGTGCCTTTTTTCCTGGATCGAGAGTATCTAGGTAACTGGAAGAAAGCAGGCACTTCGGAATAGTAGCAGGATGAAAACATCTTAATGGCAGAAATATGAATCCCCAGGGAAAAGTTCGAAAGGATTAATTGCGAGAGGGGGAGGCAGAGGAGCAGATTTGAAGTCGTGGGGTTTTATTTTTATGGTCCGAAGAGAGTGTTGAGGAGTTTCGAGAAACTTTTAATGGCAGTAAGGTACAGACCAGGAGCTGTATCATTCTAAATATGATGGAGGTATCTGTAAGACTTACTTGTATCTATTATCAATACCCAAGTGCCCTGGCTGTACACAGAAATGAGGAGATCTAGTGAGTTACTGGGATGATTTGTGTTTGCTCTTCCTTGCTTCATTAAGCTTTATTTTGATAAAGATTTTTATTGCCGTGCAATTTCATTTGGAAAATTTGCAGGTTGTTTTGGAATTGATAAAATGCCTTTATGTTACTGATTATCTTGTATTCAAAGTTACAACGTGGCAATTGCTAAGTATTCTTAAAACCTTTGCTTGTAAGATTAACACTGAGACAAAGCACGTAATACTTTATGTGGGAATATTGATTTCTTAAAACTTAGAAAATGCAGAACATGCCCAGTAATGTACTATTTGCTTTTTTAAGTTGGGCAAAGAGGCATTATTAGTATTACATGAGTATTACTTCTTCAGTGGACATTTTTTTGGGTGCTTATTAGGTTGTGTAAAGCCCTGGGGTGTGCTAATATAGCAAAGTCTTGTTCTCTTGGTTCTTACAGTCTAGTGGGGATGCATAAGTAAGAAAAAGGGTCATAGGCAAGTACTGTGCTGAGCATTCAAACTGTTTGATAGGAGAGGCCTCACGGTTACTTTTAGGCTGTGTAATCAGGCACACACTCTGAGAAGCTGCCAGTTAGTGATATTCTTAAATTACTACAGAATCACAGAGCTAGGTGATATCAAGGATGTAGTCTGGTTCATGCATTTCATTTACAGAAAAAGGAGTAAAGCTAGAAAGTTGTTAGTTACTTTGGACAATGTTGGTTCCAAAATGAAGACGATAGAACAATTTTAATTGTATTTGATTTTTATTGCATGCTTAAGAAGTATGTCCTGCTTTTACTAAACACAGGTCCTTTAATGCATTTAAAGTATTTGGTTTGAAAAAAATACATATATCTAGTTCTGGATTTCTGACATTTCTGTGTAGTCCTTGTAAGTACAGCAGCAAATATGTAATATCAAGGAAATATTTTCCAATTTCTTTCTAGATACCACATTTCAACAACATTTTATATAAAAGGATATCCCAGTATAATGACAGTTGTCTGTCTTAATGAAATTTAATCTGTGGCCGATAGGACTTCATTTCTCTATTGAGTCATTATTCCACAAATATTTATTAGCCACTTGTCCTGTGTTATATACTGTGGGAGGCACTGGAGTACCTGGATCTTAACTGTTCTACGGAGCGTGCCTTCTAAGTATGTAAACACATGGTACTAGGTACACATGGCTTTGAATTCTGACTCCAAGTATTATACAGTATTCAGAATGCCACTCAAATCTATTTGAGCTTGAGTTTTCTCATATATGAAACAGTGAGGATAAGATTTCCCTTGTAGGTTTTGGATGTAGATTTCATTATTAAAAATAATGAAATATAATAAGTGCCCCATAGATGAGAAGCATCAAGAGAGAGGACATTCCATAAGTAAGGGAACAATATGTGAAAGATATTAAGTGAGAAATATTCTAATAAAAATCTATCATTTTGGATTTTGTGGTTGTAACTCAAAACCTGAATCAAATTAGTTTAAAAATATGAAGGGTTTATTGATTAATTTTAAAGTAAAGCTATCTAGTGGCTTAATAATAATGCCTAGATTTTCCTCATTCAAGTATGGTTGTCCCCAGCTCCTGGGGCATACTGCCTTAATTATGTCGTTGGTGCAACACTTTCAGGAGTTCTGCATTTCTTTTCTGATTGGGTTAGCTTAGCTCATGTTACAATTGGACACATGTTCTACTTTATTGTCACAAGGATCCCCAAATAGAGTTCTCAGATCTGAACTCTAGAATTCTTGGGGTTTAGGGAATGAAGATTGAAATGGCAGCCATCAAATGTCTACAGTAGAACACTCAAGAGACAATAGCTGCTGAAGATTTTTTTCTTTGACAAGCACTAATGTAGGAACATAATTTAGAAAGAATAATACAACTCTTGGGTTTAATAATTATGTATTTTCTGTTTAGATGACATGGTATAATTGAAAGAATATGGATTTTGAAGTCAGATTTTGACAGTGCTGCTAGCTTCATGACTTAGGGCAAGGCATTAAGCTAAGCCACTACGTGCAGGTTGGCCTAGATCCATCTTTTTAGCCTCAGTTTCTTTATTTGTGATAAGAAGATAACATATAGCCCAGGTTTGCTAAGATGATTAAATGATACTTATTGAGCACCTACTGTATTTGAGGATAGGTCTAAGCAATGGAGTTAAAGATATTGAAATAAGGCATGCTAACTGCCATTCCTTGATTTACCTGGAAAATATGAATCGTAGCAAATAGTATCCACTGTCATGAATTCTAAATTTTAGGATAGTGACATCCCTTCTATCATTTATAGTAATATCTTTTTTAAAAGTAAATTGAACTAGCATCTTAATGTTACCAGACTTGGAGCTAATCTTTCCTGTTTCTTTTTTTCCAGATGACTATCCTATATGCTTGAATGATGTTCATTCAGAGTGTATAACTGAATTTAGATTGTGAACCTTCAGGGATTTATATTCTTAATTCCTTTTTTAGATATTTTGATATGGCCACATTCCATTAAGTATTTTGGCAATGTAACATTTCAATTTAGAGTAAGTGGCCAAAATATTTGATACATTTTCTTTTTCTTTTTGTGAGACGGAGTCTCACTCTGTTGCCGAGGCTGGATTACAGTGGTGCGATCTTGGCCTACTGCAACCTCCACCTCCTGGGTTCAAGCCATTCTCCTGCCTCAGCCTGTCAAGTAGCTGGGATTACAGGTGCCCACCACCATGCCCAGCTAGTTTTTGTATTTTTAGTAGAGATGGGGTTTCGCCATGTTGGTTGGCCAGGCTGGTCTTGAATTCCTGACCTCAGGTGATATCGCCTTGGCCTCCCAAAGTACTGGAATTACAGGCGTGAGCAACCTTGCCTGGCCTTGATACTTTTTCAGTCGTGAAGGACACATTTGTTATTTTAAGCAAATGTTTATTAAGTGCCAGTTACTTGCTGATGTGCTGGAGATACAACAGTTAAAGTATTTATTGAAAAAAATAAAATAAAAACTACTTGACTGCTAGCTGTCTGACAGACATTCTAGTAACAGTCATATGAAGAAAGTGCTATTATCCAAACTGAACTTTAAGTTGTAAAATTAATATTCACTCTTAGTGTTTTGCTGTTATAACCTGCTAGAATTTGGGATCTGGAACTTTGCTGATTCCACCACCAAAGAATGTATGGTTACCATGGTTACCGTGAATTGTTGTGAATTCTATATTTTGGGAATTTAAATGGTAGATTTTACTTCATTATGTTCTAAATGGCAGAATAGACTTCTTTTTTTTTTTTTTTTTTCTGAAATGGAGTTTCACTCTTGTGGTCCAGGCTGGAGTGCAATGGTGCAATCTCAGCTCACTGCAACTTTTGCCTCCCAGATTCATGCGATTCTTTTGCTTCAGCCTCCCAAATAGCTGGGATTACAGGCATACATCACCATGCCCAGCTAATTTTTTTTGTATTTTTAGTAGAAACGGGGTTTCACCATGTTGGCTAGACTGGTCTTGATCTTCTGATCTCAGGTGATCCACCTGCCTTGGCCTCCGAAAGTGAGCCACCATGCCCCACCCAGAATAGATGTTTTATGATGCATCGTAAATGTTTGTTTTATGGCTTTGTCATGCCCTTTATTGTTTTTGAGTAACTTCTTAACTCCAAAATGTATGTTCTTATTTTTGAGTTTTATTGAGAAGATTCAGTGGGAAGATGGTGGCATTCCACCAGCAATTCTTTTGAATTTGGCACGTCCATAGTACCGTGTGCTGTAATTCTCTTGCTATTTTTTATATTTGAACTCTAATCAGAACCTCTCATTCTATGCACTCAGGATTGATGGTAGATAAGTTTATAAAAAAATTCAGTTAAAGCAAGCCATCAGTAAAAAAGAGAAAAAATATATGCACACATGCATATACATGTATCTATTATATATAGATATATATATTTAGCACACATAGTTTTTTTGTTTGTTTGTTTGGATTTTGTTGTTGTTTTGAGACAGATTCTCTATTACACAGGCTGGAGTGCAGTGGCAATATCGTGGTTCACTGCATCCTTGACCTTCCCGGGCTCAGGTGATCCTTCGACCTCAGCTTCCCAGGTACCTGGGACTACAGGTGCATGCACCATACCCAGCTAATTTTTGTATTTTTTTGTAGAGATGGGGTTTTGCCAGGTTGCCCATGCTGATCTCCAACTCCTGGCTCAAGCAGTCCTCCCACCTTGGTCTTCCAAACTGTGGGGATTACAGGCATGAGTTACTGTGCCCTGCCTCAAGATTAGGTTTTTAAATTTTAACATATAACTGTTAATTTGCTGGCATGTAAGAATCTGAATATAGGTCCACTGATTAGATTCTTTGTCTTCTAATATAACCCAGACTCATGCTGTGCTATTTGTGATTTTTAGCATTTTAATGTACTTATAAAACAGTTTGAATGCTGAATTCTTCTAGGTTTTTATGATTTTTTCTCACGGTCCTTTACAGTTCTTTTTTTGTGGTCAAATAACAGCTTATCTTAGTGACTTGTTTTAGTCTCTAAAATACTTAGTTCACATGGAAACAATTCTTCTCACTTGTGTCATTGTTTTATATGACATTCATTTAAACTATATACTTATACCAAGTACTATACCAACTGTATTACCAAATACTATACCAAACAAATTTTGATAAGCATTAAACTCACTCTCCTGAGAGGAGCAGGAGAGAGTGGCCTTCTAGCCATGAATGTTCATTGTGCAGTAGGCATTAACTTTAGCTTTTTCAGATTGAAGGAGAACCATAGATTTAACCAGCAAATTGGATACGAAGGATTCTTCTGTATAGTGCTGTGGGTACCTTTGATACTGGGAAGACTCCAGCATTCAGGGTATGGTGACATTATTTGACCATAACCGGGTGTGAAGGTATCATTTCCATATTAAGCCTTTTTCTGTTACTCATTCATCCATGAATTTTGGCATGTGATTTTTAAACACTGGCCCTTAGTTTAAAAGTGGATAAAATACAGTTTAGATGAAATTTACATTAAATTTTATAATATTATTAGTGCATTATAAATGAAAATAATTAAAATTTTGTTTTATAGGAACTTGCTGAGCTCTGGATCTCTATTTGAAAATCATTGCCTCTTTAGAAACCTCTGTATTTGTTCCAATAGCATTCTTTGGAAAACAGGCAAATCTCCATATTTGATATTTTCCGTCTTTTGTATGCAGCATGCATGATGCTCAGGTTTGTGAGAAACTCCTATGGGAATATTCAGGACTAGGTGTTATTACCCCTGCCCCCCATTTTTTTCTTCAATCCATAATGCATTTTCTATTTCAAATCAAAGTGATGATTGTCTAGGGAAATACAACTTGGATACCTTTAATGTATATAAGAAACGTTTTTAAATCGTTTATAACTTTGAGTACTTACATTAGTAGCATGTTCCTTGTGACATCCTTTACAGCCTTACACATGAGAACTATTGCTAAAGACACCTGATTGAACATTAGAATGAAATTCATGAACTGACTATACAGTAGGTGCAGGAAACTTACTTGAATTGTTTGAAATACAGAGCATGGATTTTTGTTTGAGTTAGAACATACTTTGCTCAAAGACTTCTGACTAAGTAGCAGTCTTTTTGATTGACCCCATACATGTTTTGTAGAGGGAGAGAGGTCGTAATTATACCTTACTTTTATTCTGGTTGCATACTGTAGGAGGAATGTTAACAAACTGGAGCATGCTCTAAGGAATGTAATCAAGATGGTAAAGAAGGTTGAAACTATGTATTAGAGGAACATTTGCAGAAACCAAAAATGCTACTAGCTTAAAGAAGAAAAGATTAGACAGTGGGAAGCTGTACACATGATCGCTGTCATTGGATAATTTAAGGCATTGGGAGAGGTAATAGATTTATTTTTATGACTCTAGGGGGAGATACAACACCAGTGTTTGTAAGTTATGGAGCAACAGTTTATGTTTAGAAAAGGAAAAAGGAATTTTCCTTACAATTGTCTGATTCCAAAAATTCTTGTCTTTTTCCGCATTTCTTTTTTTTAAGTTTTATTTTGTTTTTGAGGTGGAGTCTCACTCTGTCTCCCAGGTAGGAGTGCAGTGGCGCCATCTGCAACCTTCATCTCCCAGATTGAAGAGACTCTCCTGCTTCAGCCTCTCTGTTAGCTGGGATTACAGGCATGAGCTGTAATGAACTTCCTTTAATATGATCAGATGTTTCAACTCCTTTTTTTTTTTTTTTCTAAATAAACCATTTCTGGGTACTTTTGTAATCATCTGCTGTAGAAGTGCTGCTGTCTAGGTCTGCTGTGCAGCTCTCATACCAAAACTTTTCTTCTACCTTCATTCTCGAAATTCCCTTCACGTGTAACCTATGTTAGACGCTCTCTTTCCAGGACCCCCCACATTTCCATTATCCTCCTGATGAAAGGTGAATGAGAGGTCATTTTTGAAAGCCACAAAGCTGAAAATGTTTTATTCTGCCCTCATTTTTAAAATTAGTTTGTCTACACTCACAAAGGTAAAAATACTTTATACCCTTGGAACTTTCAATGTATTGCTTAGTCGTCTTCAAACCTTCAGTGTTGCTGTCGAGAAGTCTGATGCTGTTCTTATTACTGATTCTTTCTAACCCACTTTTTTTCTTCCCTCTTTTGGAGTATGTAAGATCTTCTTTTATTCCTGCTGTTCAGAACCTCATATTGAAGTATTTTGGTGTAGGTCTTTTGTTCAATGTTTTAGGCTTTTTTTTTTTTTTTGGCTTTGTTTGGAAACTCATGCTTTTTATAGTTCAGACATATTTTCTCCAGTCTTCTTTTTTGGGGAATATAAAAGCCTGTGATGCCACTGTTCTGGAAGCCAAGTTGAGAGAGGTGACTGTTATTCTGTGTGTACAGTCGTAGATAATCCTCCAGTTTTTAACATGGTCTTCAGCAGTGTCTAAGTTTGGAGTCTCTGTGCTATAACCTCTTTAAACTTTCCTTCAGACATCTGCCTAGGGCTGGGGGAGTTTGCTTTTGACTGTTGAGAAGCTGGAATGTCTAATGATTTCTGACCCCATTTTAGCTCCCCACCTGTATCCAGTTCCTTCTGTAAATCTTCATAGGTCCTGTGGTGGGAATCAATTTCCAGTTGGCTTCTCCCACCTTTGCAGGAGGTTTTGTTTTCGCTTTCTCCATGAAGTCAATCACTGCTGTAGGATATAGCACTGCAGGTATTTTTTTTTTTTTTTTGGCAGAGTCTTGCTCTGTTGCCAGACTGGGGTGCAGTGGTGCGATTCTGACTCACTGCAACCTCTGCCTCCTGGGTTCAAGCCATTCTCCTGCCTCAGCCTCAGGAATAGCTGGGACTACAGGCACGCGCCACCACATCAAGCAAATTTTTTTGTATTTTTAGTAGGACAGGATTTCATAATGTTGGCCAGGATGGTCTCGATCTCCTGACCTCTTGATCCGCTTGTCTTGGCCTCCCAAAGTGTTGGGATTACAGGCATGAGCCACCGCACCCAGCCTTTTTTTTCTCTTTAAATCCTCCAAATTTTGTTATTAGAGAACTGTTGTGTGCTTTGGGCTCCTCTCTTGTTCTCTGACCCTGTCTGTTTATTTATTTTAATTTCTGTGGGTACATAGTAGGTGTATGTATTTATGAGATATACAAGATGTTTTGATATAGGCATGCAGTGTGAGATAAACGCATCATGATAACCCTCTGTCTCTTGTGGGCTAATACCCTCCTATTCCTTTGCTGTCATTTCATGGGGGGTTTGGGAATGTGAAGACATTTAGATTTTGTCTACCACTTTTAACTAGAATGACTTAAATAGGTTTAAATCATAACCTGAATATTATTTTTTAGATGCTTGTTCTAAGTGTTACAAGGACCTTATGGCATAGTATTTGTGGCTTTCCTAAAAATCCAGAATAACAATTGGGATTTATATCATGCTTATTATTATATATGGAAAGCTAAATATATTCAGTTTTTAATGTTGGACTCTGGATAGACGAATATTTTGGACTAGCCAACATATACAGTTTCTTGGCATCAATAGTTTGTAGATTTGATAACCTACTAAAGGCATCTTCCATCTGTTCTAGATTTCAAATGTATTATTTTAACTGTGAAACAGTATATGTAATATTTTTAGTAAATAATCAGGATGAGCTAGATCTAAATGTCAACTTTATTACTTTCTGCCAGTATTATTAGCAACCACATAAACTTCTATAGGTTATTAAAAATACTTTAACCAGCTTCTCCCCCAGCAGGAGAAAAACAATTAATAAAATTAAATAAGCTTTCCTACTTACTCATCCAGCACAGATTGTTATGTGAATTGAACAAATGGCTATTTGCAAGATTGTTTGAGGCCTAGTTAAGAGCAGCATACTGATGGACATATGGAATGAGTCACACCATCTGGTTACAGTCATACCTGGGTGGTGGTCATTAAAACTGAATCTCCTGGGGATCTGCAAATGACTTAATTACACTACAAAAACATACTGGGCTGCACCAATAGGTTACTTTGAACTTCCTGAAACCAGTTAACTTGCAAACATATTTTGAAAATATCAAAACTGCAGTTATTAAGTGAGATTTTTTTTTTTTGTTTAATACAAACCTGAAGACTTAAAATGTGTATTTTAGGATCCGGAATGGGTGATGCTTCAGTATTGGCCCTATAAAAGTAATGTGGTTTACTTACTCAACACTTTCATCCAATAGTTATGACTAATATCATTACAGAAAGATGTTTTATAAACACTGAGTTCACCCTGCAGCTAGACGAGCATTAGCAAGGAAGGGAAGTGACACCAGGTTCCAGGAATACATCTTAAAAATATTTGTTTTGATTTATGAAGGATTTTATTCACTTAAATGATCGAATTTGGTAGGTGAAGGTAGTCTGCTAATGATAAAAAATTTATTTTAATTAGTGTGAAAATTGTGGTTACTATAGAAACATGAAATCAGGACTACAGTTTTTTATTTCTTAGGTTAACACACATTGTAATTTTCTGGTATGCAGTTCTGTAAATCTTAACATGTGTAGATTCATGTAGCCACCACTAAAATTAGAACATGCAAGTTTTCCATCACCCCAAAAAACTCTTAGCCCTTGTTTTTCCACACCTGCTGGCAATTATTGATCTGTTCTTCCAACACTGCAGGTTTTGTCTTTCCAAGAATGTTGTGTCAATGGACTCATAACTTTTCTAGATTGCCTTTTTTCACTCAACATATTATCTTAAGATTAATCCAAGTTAGTTGTCATTTATTTTAATAGTTTTTTCTCCATATTGCTGAGTAGTATTCCATAGCTTGTTTGTTTTTCCACTGCCCATTTGAGGAGTTTGTAGTTCTTGAGATATATGAATAGAAATACTGTAAATGTTTATGCACAGGTGTTTGGCCGAACATAAGTTTTCATTCCACCCGAGTAAATACCTAGGGCTAGGTTGTATGGCAGATACATGTTTAATTTTATTAAAACATCGACAGAGCTTTTTGGTTTTGTTTTGATTTTCCCTTTTACTGGTAGAATTCCATTTTCTTTTAAGGTCACAGTTGAAATTGTACTATTGATAACATTCCAAATTTAATCAGCATTTTAATCTTATATTAATACGGGTCTTTAAAAATACAAAGTAGTCTCATTTAAGTGTTTTTTTTTTTTTTTTGAGACAGAGTCTTGCTCTGTGGTCCAGGCTGGAGTGCAGTGTGCAATATCAGCTCACTGCATCTTATGCCTCCTAGGTTCACATGATTTTCCTGCCTCAGCCTCCTGAGTAGCTGAGATTACAGGCATTTGCCACCACACCTGGCTGATATTTGTATTTTTAGTAGAGATGGAGTTTCACCATGTTGGCCAGGCTGGTCTCAAACTCCTGACCACAGGTGATCTACCAGTGTTGGACTCCCAAAGTGCTGTGATTACAGGCGTGAGTCACCACGCCCAGCTTAAATGTTATTGTTTGTAAACATGTTCATTTGATCTCATTACTTATATGCAAGAACTGTTAACATGTTGTAGTATTTGGTTTTTTTTTTTCAGATTTAAAAAAATGGTCTGAGAATATTATGTAATTTTTATTTTAAAAAATTAAAGCACAAGTATAAGTGTGCATAATGTCATACTTTTAAAAATTGTCATTTAACCACTTCCTTTTTGGTGTTTCTGATGTTTTCCTATTACGAATAATGTTTGGTGAACATCTTGTACATAGATGGTCAGCTATATATAGAATTGTTTGTTTAGAATTGATTCCCAAAAGTGGCATAGCTGGGTCAAATGACAGTAATGAGGTTCTCAATAAAAAATGGTGAGTTTATCCCACTATCAGTGTTTGAGACTACTCATTTTTTTGGCGGGGGGCATGTTAGGTTGAGGTGTGGGTGGCGTGGGGGCAAGACTATGCATTTTCATTGCATTTCATCACTCTGAATGCTACTTAAGACACTCATGGAATCAGTCTTCAGCTTTTTCTCAGACTCTTATAAGCATTTAAAATCCACATACAAAGCTTTGGAAGGCTAAAAAATGAAAAATCCTTGTATAGCCTTGGATTGAGAATATAGTTAATCTCCCTGGATAAATGGAATATAAAAGAACAATTAGAGAAAGCAACATGAACACATATAAAATTTCCTTGTGGTTACTCAGTTTATGTAATAAA
The DNA here is from genome assembly GCA_004027715.1 of Plecturocebus donacophilus. Classification (NCBI taxonomy): domain Eukaryota; kingdom Metazoa; phylum Chordata; class Mammalia; order Primates; family Pitheciidae; genus Plecturocebus; species Plecturocebus donacophilus. The sequence continues at coordinate 30,405 of PVKP010006875.1, read as the reverse complement.
TGTAGCCTTGTAAAATTGTCTGCCATTTTGTAAGATGAATCTTATTTTGAATGTACTGAGAGAGAGCTCATTTAAATAAATCCTGTAATGAGTAACAAAATCCTGTAACAGATTTCAGTTGGAAAAAATGTCCTTTCCTCATTTGATTATGAGTACATTCTGGTTGTACTTGTTTCGTAAGTTCAAAATTTTGTTCACTTATTTAGGTAATATGAATACCTTCTTTGTGTATTAATAGACCCTGTGATATGGTAAGGCCTGGGATATATTTACACACTGCACTGCATTTGTGAGATTACATATGTGTGATGTAACTAAAAAGGATTAGGGCTAGCTTTATGAATTGCTGTTTCCTTATTGAACAATTGAGAAGTATACGAGTATAGTTGTTTGCTCCAAAATTTCCGAAACATAATCCCTTTAATAGTGTTTCATATTTCTTCATCAGAAAGTTATTCTTTTGCCTTTTCCATTTTTATAAAGGTGATACTACCAGAAAGTGGAAAGGTAAAGCCCTGTCTGGAACAAGGAGGAGATGTTACAGAGTAAGGAGAGACAAAGTTGCAAAGTGAGAGGGTACAAGTAGTAAAGGCATTTGAGAGAACAATAATATGTTAATTACTTTTTAAATTGTTTTGGGACAAAGTAGAATGTAAGTATTGTATCAAATGATTAAACCCTCCCTGAAAGTGGTGGATTAAGTGTTGTTCTCATAATTCTGTTGAGTTGGAAACAAAGTGTTGTGCCCTAAGTGAGTAATAATGACTTTTCTAAAGTTTCACTTTGGGAAATTTATTTATTTATTTATTTGATATGGAGTCTCACTCTGTTGCGCAGGCTGGAGTGCAGTGGTGCAATCTCTGCTCACTGCAACCTCTGCCTCCTGGATTCAAGTGATTCTTCTACCTCAGCTTCCCACATAGCTGAGACTACAGACGTGTGCCACCACACCCAGATAAATTTTGGAGTTTTTAGTAGAGACAGGGTTTCACCACCTTGGCCAGACTAGTCTCAAACTTCTGACCTCAAGTTTTCCTTCCACCTTGGCCTCCCAAGGTACTGGGATTACAAGCATGAGCCACCACACCTGGTCACTTTTGGAAATTTGGAGCTAATCTGTAGAGCTTTAATTTGTTTGAACTCCTGACCTCAAGTGATCCGCCCATCACGGCTTCCCAAAGTGTTGGGATTACAGACATGAGCCACCTCGCCTGGCCAAATTTGAGAGTTTTACCAGAATAAACTTTCATTAACTTGATTCTTCTTGTTCAGTCTTTATTTCCCTATTTTATGACAACAGAAGGAAAAAAATTAGTATAAAATTTAAACAAGGCAAAGCAAAACAACAGCCAAACCCATTTTCCCTGCTTTGAAATATGAAAGAAATGAAGTGTAACTTGTCTTAATTCAGATCATGATCTGAAAGATGACATTTATCTGTGACAAGGGGGAGGGAGAAAAAGAAGCAGTGAATTGAGGAGCTTCTATTTCGTGTTTTGACAAAATTTTTTGACAATTTTTTTTTTCTTTGAGACAGATTCTTGCTCTGTCGTCCAGGCTGGAGGTCAGTGGCGCGATCTTGGCTTACTGCAACCTCCACCTCCTGGGGTCAAGCAATTTTTATGCCTCAGCCTCCTGAGTAGCTGAGATTACAAGTGCATGCCCCATGCCCAGCTTATTTTTGTATTTTTAGTAGAGATGGGGTTTTGCCATGTTGGCCAGGCTGGTCTTTGAGCGATTTGCTTTCCTTGGCCTCTGAGAGTGCTGGGGTTACAGACGTGAGCCGCAGTGCCCACCCCTAAAATCACATATATTTCTAGAATGTTATGCACCATATTTAATTATTCAAAATGTTCTCAGAATATTTTAAAAAGACTTTTGGCACATTTATTATTTTACATCATTGTTAAATCTCTTATTTAGTTAGGAAGAGTGATTACAAATTGACAGATTTTTAAACAATACTGCTATAGTAATTGCTGTAAGAACCAGATTTCAAATGAGACCTTGTCAGAGGACATGACCCCAAAGTAGTTTAAAGGAATTTTGCATAGGTTACTTCTCACTTTGCATAGATTATTTGGCCATTATTCTTGAAGGTGGACCTGCTCACAAGATAGTTGGACAACATGTAAATAGTTATTAACTCTCTTTGAGTGCATTTCCACTCAGCTTTTCGTGTGTGTTCAGACATCAAGATTAAGTCTTTTTAAGGCCATCGATACAGAAAATGCCTCAGGGTTGTAAAGGACCTTAAAAATCATTTAATCATACATGCAGCAGTTTTTAAATCTCTTCCCCATGTCCCTGCTATTTCCTCTTGTACACTGACTGCCTTCTGAGGTAACAAAATGTTCTTTATTATAAATTCCTACTTGAATTAATGGCAAGATCGGATTTTACCAATTGGTTAATTATCTCATTTTGTTACATTACTTTTCATATAGTTTTCTAAATTAGTCTTAAACTTACTTAAAGGTGAAAACTATTTGATGAGGATATTTGTAGCTGCAGTCTTAATATATCATTGTTGATTTCTTAGGAAATACCAAACATTAAAAGAATTAAAATTCTTTACTATAGAGCTCTTCACATGTATAGTCTTTTCCTATCATGAGAAACACACTAAAGCAGTCTTTGCATCTCCTAGGAGCTCATGTGTCACAGTTACTTTGTGTTTTTAACTAGGTAGTTAATTGAATTTATTGTTAAGTCTACTATTTAATGAGTCTAACCAAACTTTAACATCTATTATGAAGCTTAATAGTTAAAATAATTTAAAAATACTTAGAGTTTATGGAATGAAAACACTGTTTCAAGTTTGTGTGTTGGTTAAAATGTTTTGAATTACTATTTGTGTCATTTACAAAAATGTATGTACTAGTAAATTTTGTAAAATATTTTATCTTTTAGGCGAGGATTAAATCCACCACACAGGGTGAAATCTATCTCCATGACAACATTCACACAACAGGAAATTGAGTTCTTACAAAAACATGGAAATGAAGTAAGTGTGGTTTTTTTTTTTTTTTTTTTTTTTTTTTTTTTTTTTTTTTTTTTTTTTTTTTTTTTTTTTTTTTTGCTATTTTCAACTTTTTTGTTGGCAGTCATTTTAATAAGATTTAATAAGTTGTTTAAAATGTTGAATTTCATGGTCTTAAAAAAGCTATTTTTGTATTCTATATTTAGATATTTTAGAATGTACTCATTTAATAATATATTTGGAATTAATCTCTACTACATAAACACTTTATCTGAAATCTGTGGTGAAATATATGTATTTCAGATTCATCAGTCTTGAATATAAAAGGCATTTCAGAGTACGTCATTACTACAGTTACTATTAATCTTCGCTTTAAAAGTCAAAAAAGAGGAAGATAATTTATTTTGTGATTTTATATTAAACTTGTTAGGCTATTGTATGATCAGCTTTCACTTGAAGTCCTCTCCTTTATTTTTTCTAAATTTTTAACTTTGGATGTATATGTGATGTGTAATATTTAGCAGGTGTTCAGTAGGGAAGAGGTTAGTAGTTCTCAGTGGTAGCCTAGTGTCATGGGGAGCCAGGTGGTATAAAGATTTGATTGGAAGCTTTTTTTCTTCTTGCCTTTAATGGGCTTCCAGTAATTCCATTCTTTTTGCTTGTTTGCTTTTAGCTATATGTTTTACTATTAGTAAAAGTTTTAAAACTTTCTCTAATATTTTTTAAATTAATAAAATTAACAAAGAAAGTGGGCATTTTTTTTATAATCCTGGGGTAAGGATGAGCCAGTCAACCCAAGTTGATTAATAATAGCTATTAATATTTCACAGAAAAGTCTTATTTTCTAGAAAGGAATAAGTAGTACTTTACTGGTACTTTTCCGGTTGCATTTTTGATATCCTTAATAAACATAAAATAAGTTAAATATTACGATTTTATAAGTTTTAATCTTCTCTTTGACCCTTAGAAAACATATGCAAGCATTTTACACTTTGCCTTTCTTCCTAATACTTAAAAAGTCATATCTTAATATCGTTTGCCTACTTGGCGATGTTCATGTTCTTTTGGTTCTAAAATAGTGAGGAAATATAAATTCATAGCTATGAAATATTTTTAAATACATGATTTAAAGAAGGGAGCATACTTTGAAGTCTCCAAATTTTGCAAATGACAAATTATTTTGACTATTCAGATTCCAGACTAATGTGAATACATTATAAGAATGTGTAAAGCTGGATGAAAAGGTAGGAGGTTTTTAATGACTCTAAGCATAGAACAATATATATAGTGATTAAAATACAATTTGAGCTATCTGTATAAAGTTTACAAGTAGGATTAACTTAACACTGCACACTTGAAGTTAGTTTCTTAGAATATTGGCTTAGTGTGGAATTTTGGAAATTAGAATGGAATCAGAAATAAAGAATGTTATTCTATTTTTAGATTTAAAATATGACAGTAGGTAAAACCGGAGTAACAAAACTATGATACCAGCAGTCCATTGAAGAAGTAAAAATATAATAACATGTGAGATAAGGTTAAGTGGAGACTGGTCCAAAAAATACCAAGATTGAAGGAGTATATATTTTTAATTGTGGTAGGAACATGATCTACCCTCTTCACAGATTTTTAGCTGTGCAATATTGTATGCTTAACTGTAGAGACAGTGTTGTATAGCAGATCTCTAGAAATTAATCATCTTGTATAACTGAAACTTACATTATTTGAATTATAGCTCCTCATTTTATCCTCTGCCCCTGATTCTACTCTCTGCTTCTATAGGTTTGACTATTTTAGATACCTCATATAAATGGAATTAAACAATATTTGTCATTCTGTGATTGGCATATTTCACTTAGTGTAATGTCCTCAAGATTCATCTTTATTGTCACGTATGGCTGGATTTCTGAAGGAATATTTTTTAAGGCTGTAGCATTAAGGTAAATTTAGAATATATAAAATAAATAGTTGATTTCAGGGAACTCACTGTATCAGAAAGTAGAAGCAAAATGTGTGAAATGCATTCATGAATCTTAAGTCCTACAAAGGGGTATGCAGGTTGAGAGACCACTCAAAGCACTTACCATGACAATCACTGTTACTGTGCTGGGCATTATGGATGTGGTTATAGATGTGTTACGCTGGCTTAGTGGACAGAGGGCTCACAGTTGGAGTGACAGATAAGTAACAGATAATTGCAGCATGGTGTTAGATAAATAATGATAAGAATAAGAAGTATCAGAAGTAGTTTGGAGAAGGGACTCAGTCTTTTAGTGGGAAAGAGAGGATTGGGAAGACCCCACAGAAGAGGTAACACATTTGCTGGTTTTTGAGGGTAACTAGGACCTGAGCTGATAGTGAAAGTCACTGAAGATGGAGCAAACAGTACAAAATGAAAAAGGGAAACTTGCAGTAGATTGCTAGAAAATATACTAACCTTGTAAATGCTTGTTAAGAAGGACAAACATACCTTCTCATAGTGTACCAAAGGACATCTTAGAACCAAAATAATTGGGCAGGTATATTTGGTTCTCTATAGTATTAACAATATCTGTGTTTTTAAAATTTTGAGAGGTGTGTAGAGGATGAAGATATGAAGTGTGGGACAGTTGCTACAGCTTTATAACCAAATCTTTGTGGATTTCAAGTGCAAGTGTTTTATTATCAGCTTATCTTTTTAAAATCTTTAAGTCATAAGTATCACACGTATAGGGAATAGTACCAGAACTTAAGTTTACATTTCAAAATAAGTTGCCATGTTTCTCTCGTCACCTTTCAGTAGTTTGGAAAGGACCATATTCAGTCACAAAAGTTTTGGATTTAAAAGGCATTACCATGCATCTTGTGCATGAATGGGTTCATGCCTGAAGAAGGGTATTTCCAAAACTAAAAGATCAGAAAGTGTATTGGCTTTGGCAGCAGCCTTGGATCTTTGACCCCTACCAGGGAGTTTTAGTATGCATGGGGGCGTGTTTGGTTGTTGTCACTATTGGAGGATGTTGCTGGCTTAAGCAGGCAAGCACCATGGAGTGACTTATAATGTATTGAAGAGAATTAACCTGCATGCCATATGCTAAGAATGTTCCTCTAGACATTTATATATGGCAAACATCTGTGTATGATCATCTGCATATATAATTTAATTTTGTCTTACATACTTGCATTATAGTTGAACATCCTATTGCCAAGAAAAGTCATGCTGCATGCCTGGAATCAGAGTGGAGTGGGCTACCAAGTTACAGAGCAAACGGCATGGATACAATCACACAACTGATGACAATACTAATTGTATTTTAGTCATTAATGAAATATATCTGTATTGGTCTGTATAGGTAGCTGTGGTAAGCAAATAATGTTATTATTATTTATAGATATGCACAGAGACCATACTTTTTACAGAGTATATCATTACTTTCTACAGAAAGTAATGACACAAATTGGTTTACAAATTTCTTGACTATTGCTTTAGTGTTTACAGACTTCTACAGTGTGTTTGGTGGAGCAGATATGCACATTATTGTTATAGAACATAATACACCAGATGCTAGTAAAATATTTTGCATTGGAGCACTTTGTATTTATTTGGTGAAATAATTTTTGTCATTTTTTCAAAACCAAAATATTTCATAAAAAGTTTCCATGTATTTATTTTGTAATACTTTCTTTTGTATCATACAATTATGTTTAAAACAAATCTGTAGTGACCTTGGCACTGTGGCTCCCCTGTAATCCCAGTACTTTGGGAGATGGAGGTAGGATGATTCCATGAGGCGAGTACTTGGGAGACCAACCTAGGCAACAAAGTGAGGTCCCGTCTGTAGAAAAATTTAAAAATTAGCCAGGCATGGTGGTACACATCTGTAGTCCCAGCTACTCAGGAGGCTGAGGTGGGAGCATCACTTGAGCCCTGGAGTTTAAGGCTGCAGGGAGCCATGATCATGCAACTGTATGCCAGCCTGGATGACAAAGTGAGATACTGTTTAAAAAATAATAAATAAATTCCATAGTGATCTTCTGTATGTCCTTTTTTATGATGACATGGGCAAATCATGGTTTTCTAGTTAATGGAAGTTGGGTTAACTTCTCATAAACTTAATGGAAGGTGGGCTGGTGAACACTGCTATAGATAGATAATTCAATAGAAAGAAAATGTAGGGCCAGATGTGGTGGCTCACACCTGTAATCCCAGCACTTTGGGAGGCCAAGGCGGGTGGCCAATATGGTGAAACCGCATCTCTACTAATAATACAAAAAATTATCTGGGCGTGGTGGCGGACACCTGTAGTCCCAGCTACTTGGGAGGCTGAGGCAGGAGAATTGTTTGAACCTGGGAGGCAGAGGTTGCAGTGAGCCAAGATTGCATCACTGCATTCCAGCCTGCACTCCAGACGGAGTGAGACTCCATCTCAAAAAAAAGAAAAAGAAAAAGAAAAAAAATGTAGAAATAATTTTATTTTGAAATATATATATATATATATATAGTTTGTTTTATAGTATCAAGTTAACCTTCCTAGTTGTTTTAAGACTAAGAGGAAAAGCATTACTACTGGCCAAGCGTGGTTCATGCTTGTAATCCCAGCACTTTGGGAGGTTGAGGCAAATGGATCAGTTGAGGCCAGGAGTTCGAGACCAGCCGGGCCAACATGGGGAAACTCTGTCTCTACTAAAAATATATATATTAAAAAATTAGCCAGGCGCGATGGTGTGCACTTGTAATCCCAGCTACTCTGGTGGCTGAGGTGGGAGAATTGCTTGAACCTGAGAGGTAGATATTACAGTGAGATTGTGCCACTGCACTCCAACCTGGGCAACAGAGTGAGACTGTCTCAAAAAAAAAAAAAAGCATTACTACTGATGCTCCACAGGCATAGTCTATGTGTAGGAGTAAAATCAGGCATTGCATGCCAGTATTTGATTATCTTTATACTAGATTAAAAACAAAACAAAATGATTGCTTTGAAAACAAACCCATGACATAACATACACTTTTCTCCTGTTAACATTCGTGATTGATTCATTCTTGAAGCAGAGATTTATTAATAAATTACCTGCTATGTGCCAGGAACTGTCCCTAGGTCGTAGGGATACAAAAACAGAGATGATTTCTGCCCTCCCCTTGCAGTCTTGTAGGGGAAGAGACACAATAAAAGTACAGTAGTCTTGTGCTGAAAGCTCAGATTTGGACTGTGCAGGTTGTGAACCTTGGGCAAGAGGCTTCTGAGCCTGAATTTCTATTATTAGTAACCATAATACCTATGTGTAGAAATCTTAGGGTTTTTAAAACTAGGCCAACTTGGGAAAATTCCCAGCATATTTCTTATCAGATAATATTTATTCATTGAATCTGAATCTGAAGTGGTAGAAGTCATAAGAAGAATTATCAATTTTTATTTTCATTCCTGGTTTGTATGGTTTCATTAGGGGGGTGTTTCTGTTTTCATAGCAAACTGTCGTATCATTTACATTAATATTTGGGTTATGTATTCAAACTCTTGGAGCATTTTAATTTTGATTTTCTGCTGAGTTTAATAATAAAAATATTATTTTAGTAACAACATATTGTCATTTGTAGAGTGGGAAAGTTAAGTTACATACTCATTAATTCAGGATTTACAATTATTATGTTGCTCATAGCAAGGGTTGGCAAACTGTTTCTAATGGCCCGATGGTAAATATTGTAGGCTTTGTGGGCCACCTGCATTCTCTTTTGCATATACTTGTTTGAAATTCCGCCCCCCCCTCAATTCTTTAGTGTAAAAACGATTTTTAGACTAAGGCAGTATAAAAACAGGCCACTGACCCAGTTTGGTCTGTAGATTGAAGATCTATTGATTGAAGATATATAGAACTCTTGTTTTTCAAGTTATAATATAAATCCTTTTATGACCTGGCATCTTAACTTAGCTAATCTTTTCTTAATATTATTGCCAGCAGAAATACTTTAACTACAATGGTCTTTGTTGTCTTTTCCATACATGCTACCTGTGTTCTGATTTTCTTGCCATTTTACTGATGCTGGCTTTTATTTTTGCTTGATTCTTCTCTTCTAACCCTATCAGTCTTTGGGGAGTTTTTATCTCTCATAGATACTAACATCTCTATATGTATTTTAAACTGTTTTAAAAAATAGCATTCACTATAAGATTTAGAAAAAACAATTTTTTTGTTATTACTTAGTTTCTTCTGTATCGGTCTTACTGCCTTCACGACATTATAGACATTTCTGTGGCATAATCTTGCATACTTTTTAATTATACCTAAAGCAGTGAAAATGCACAAGCATATATATCCCAAGTGAGTTTCTTTTTTTTTTTTTTGTGGGGATGGAATCTCACTCTGTCACCTAGGCTGGAGTGCAGTGGTACAATCTGGGCCCACTGCAACCTCTGCCTCCCGGGTTCAAGAGATTCTCCTGCCTCAGCCTCCCTCAAGTAGCTGGGATTACAGGCATGCACCACCATGCCTGACTAATTTACTAGGACTCAAAAAAATCCATAGTTTAGTTTGATGACCACTAATTTATGAACCTTGTTACCTTGGGCAAACCACTTTTCCCTGAGCTTCATTTTCCTTTGTAATCTGTGAGAAATATCTGTGTTGCCTATTTCATAAGGTTGTTTTGAAGGTAGTATATGTGAAAACATTGTGAAAATTGATGTGTTATGTAGACGTAAGATCATGGTTTTATTTTTGTTTTTAAAATTAAAAAAATTTTTTCCCCATGTTTAGTAATTTGTCAAAATCGTGCTTTTACATGCAAAGGTACTTTCCCAGTTGATTCCTAAACTCAGAAAATAAATATCAAATAGGAACATGGCATGCTTTGAACTGAATTTAGGGTGGAGATAAATTTTTGTAGAATTTCAGTCAGTATGATGGAATTAATAAATGAAAACATTCACTGATAATACACTGAAAAACATTTTTAACTACAAAATTAATTATTTGAGGGACTAGCTTCCTAGAGGAATGTTTGAAGTTTAAAACAATCTAATTAAAATATTAAAGCACACTATTATATTATTTAAGGGATATTTATTTAGTGTCTGCATATTTACGCATATGCCTGGGCTCTTAAGCATTTTGAGAGAAAGGCATGAGCTATAGCTCTTATGAATATTAACTGAATCTAGTCAGTAGTAACTTAGTAATGTTGAAAATATTTAGAGTGTATTCTTTGATATTGACTGTTGGCTTTCAGAGAAATATACTAATTAAGAAAAATGTAGAAAATGTGGAAATGCCTTTGTTTTGTACATACCATAACATGTGGGTCTTTTTGAATGATGACAGAAAACCCAGAGCATTATAGAAGGAGCTAGATGTTGTTATGTTGTTAGTTTGTGACTACTCGAGAGTTCACTTAATTTTTTGTTACACTGCATATTCCAGGTTACAGCATTTATTTCCTTCTAGCTATTTGCCTTACCATTCTAGCTTCCTGTAATCTCTCAGCTTATTTTTTTCCTTGCCATTGTGTGTTATCTTCTAAAAAATCTTATTTGACTCTAAATGATTACAAATATATAAATCATTAGACATGTTTGTTTCTTTTTAAAGGACTTTATTGTGGAGGTATTCATGCATTTACACACATAGATAGTATAACAAACTTCTGTCAACCCATGGCTGTCTTTTTATTATTTTTAAGCAGATGTGAGACATAAAATTTCATCTGTAAACTCAACTCTCATGTTATCTGTCAACTTCAAGGACTTTAAAATATATATAGCAACAGTGCAATTTTTGTCCCTATAACAATTAATCTAGTCATCTGGTCATTTAAGTTTTCTGTTGTTCATAAATATCTTTTCTTTTTTTTCTTAACGGTCTGTTTGAATGAGGATCCAGGTAAGATCCACACATTGAGTGGTTAAAATAGGCTTTAAAACTTTGTACTGCTTATAAAGGATTGGAGGTTTTGTTGGACGCCTTGGCGCATGCCTGTAATCCCAGCACTTTGGGAGGCCGAAGCAGGCAGATCACTGGAGGCTAGGAGTTGAAGACTAGCTTGGACAACATGGCAAAACCCATCTCTACTAAGAATACAAAAATTTGCTGGGCTTGGTGGCTTGTGCCTGTAATCTCAGCTACTCTGGAGGCTGAGGACAAGAATCACTTGAACTCAGCAGGCAGAGGGTTGCAGTGAGCCGAGATTGCACCACTGTACTCTAGCCTGGGTGACAGAGTGACACTGTTTCAAAAAAAAAAAAAAAAAAAAAAGGAAGCTACATGGTTCACAGTGACACCTGCAAAGATTGGACTGGAATGGGCCTGTATTAGTGGTATGTGGCATAGATTCAGGCAGAGGTTTGTGTTAAGACAGTGGGGGCCTCAGGCCGGGTAGTTATTCTGGGGATGGAGAGTCTGTAACCTGGGGCCCCTGTCAGCTTAAAGTCCCTGAGAAACATAGCAGCTCAGGTGACTTCCAGTATCTTGTGGGACACTCAGGCAGCATAAGTGCTACCTGGTATACATCTAAGTTGTAGTCCTTTACCTGTGTCTTTGCCATTGCTCTGGCATCAGCTGCTACTCAGTCTCCTGAAAATAGAAGCTAGGTTCTTACTGCAGAACAAGAAGCCTGCTTGTCAGGACAGCAACTGACATTCATTGTGGCAACAGTGTGCCATTTGGTTATGAGTACATTATGAGCTGGTAACAAGAAAATAAACAGGCCCTCTGGCCCCATAGGATTTTGAGGAATTGGTAATGATGTTTAAGGTTTGGATAGCAGTAGCCAAAGGCCATGCCTGCAAGAACTTCTTGTTGATTTGGGTGATATTTTTTGGTCAGTCTCCTACTGGAACATGACTCCCACCACTTCCCCAAGGACAATCTCATACTGGCCTGTGATGCTAGATTCTTTCCAAGGATGGAGTGGCTGTGAGCAGTTATCTTTTGGTAGGAGAACTTGTCCTGCTTTGTGCCATGTAATGGCAGCATAGTGTCAGTAGGTCTTACGGCAGGTGAGAAGGGTCTCCCTGGTGGTGTGAGCACAGTGGTTTACCAGCGGCTCTGCCTGCAAGGAGCCTGATTTGGCTATCTTGCTACATTGTCTCAGAACCTGCTTCCTAGATAGCTACAGAAGGACTCTGGACTTGAGCAGAGACTGCTCAAAGCCATAGGACAAGGGCCATATTTGCCTGTTGGGTGTAGTGTTCTGTGAATGACAGTTATAGCTCTGTGATTGATGGTGGTACTTAGATGTTGTGGATCCACCTTACTGATCTTGTCTAGTTGAGCAATTGCAGATAAAACAATTGGACAGCTGATGTGGATTTTCATATATTTTTCTATAATAAATACATCATTTTTTCCTGCATGTATTTTGAAACTTTATTATTGGTGCTGGTATATCATTGTCTTCTTGATTATGTTACCATTATGTAATGCCTGTCTTTTTTTTTTTTTTTTTTTTAGACAGAAGTAGAATAAAAGAGAAAAAAGGAAGAAAGAGAAAGAGGGAGAGAGAACGAGAATCTTGCTCTATTGCTCAGGATTTCATTTAAATCTGTGAAATGCTTATGCATGCCTGTCTTTATGTTTGATAATATTTTTTTTTTTGAAATTTACTTTATCTCATATTTATATTGTTTTTTCATTATAGAGGTGGGTTGCAGTGAAGCACTTTATTTTTGTTTTCAGCATGTGACTGTGATGCATCTGGATATGCTTTGTCTGTGTGTATATATTTATCCTACTTGAGGTTGTTGATCTTCTTGAATCTATACATTTTTCATTTACCAAATTCAGAAAATTTCAACATTTTCCCTTCAAGTATTTTTTTCTGCCTCATTCTCTCTCAGCTATCCTTCTGAGATTCTGATTGCTTGGATGGTGTGCATTTTGATACTATTCTGTAGTTTCCAGAGGTTCTCTTGATTTTTTCCCCTCCATTTTTATACTTTCCAGATTGGACAATTTCTCTCTTATCCCCATCTCTTCTGTTATTTCTAAGCTCTAATTTTTAACTTTAGATATTATCTTTTCCATCTTTAACATTTACATTTTTTTCTAGAGTTTTTTCTAGAGTTTCCATTTCTCTGCTCAGATTTTGTTCATTTTTATTTATTGTAATCATGTTTTCTTTAATACTCTTTTTTTTTTTTGAGGTGGAATCTTGCTCTGTTGCCCAGGCTGGAGTGCAGTCGTGGCATCTTGGCTCACTGCAACCCCTGCCTCCTGGGTTCAAGCGATCCTCTGCCTCAGTCTCCTGAGTAGCTGGGATTACAGGCGCCTGCCACCATGCCCGGCTAATTTTTGTACTTGGTAGAGACAAGAGGGTTTCACCATCTTGCCTAGGCTAGTCTTGAACTCCTGACCTTGTGATCCACCCACCTCAGCCTCCCAATGTGCTGGGATTACAGATGTGAGCCATCATGCCCGGCCTATCATATGTTCTTGAGTATAGGTATACTAGCTATCTTAAGTCTTTGTCTCCGTATTCTAAAATCTTTATCATTGCAGAATGTGGTATGGATTGACTTTTCTTTTGATTTTGGGTCATAATTTCATGTTTCTTTGTATATATAGTGCCTCTAGATTCTGTTTTGTTCCTTCAAAAACTATTGGTTTTGTTTGTTTTGTTTTTTACTTTAGCAAACTCTGCTTCTCCCATGGTGAGTGTCAGCTGGAATCTTTGCTCAGTTCCTTAATTGAACTGTTTGGAGTTAGCCCCATGTACACATAGGTCAGGAGTGAACTAGACATTTGGGAGAAGTTGATAACACACGTTTTGTGGTACCTATTTTATTTCTCTGGCCATCTCTCTTCTGGGATTTACCCCTCACTTTCCAGTTGCTGTGGCTCTGATGAACCTCTTGTCTTCTTGTACTTCAAGCTTTAAGACTTGTGTATTTCTATTTGAGTTTTAGCAACCCTGCATGATTGTTTTCAAGTGATGATTCTTAAATTAAAAAAAAGCACATACCTAGTGCTGTTCTTTCCTCTTCAGCTTATTTGTGGTTGCTTTTTAGCGTCTTTATAAACTTTGTCCAGAGTTTATAGTTGTTATCTGCTGGAGAGTTGGGTTTTTAATATGAGTCTTTTTGCTACTACTGGAAGGAATCTATAGTGTTTGCGCTTTAAGTGTTTTTTTATCCTCTAAGTTTCCTTTCCAGTCACTATTCTTATTCTCTGTTCACCAAGTCATTTGTTCAGTAAGTTTCCCACCTTCTGGATTTTGTTAATGCCGTCCATGTAGTGTCAGTATTCCTTTCTTCTCCCAGTTACCTATAAACTGGTGGTTGACTATAGTAGTTTCTTAAGATTCAGGCTAAATTTAAGGAAGAGGAAAGATTCACTATTTCATAGGTTGTGTGGTCTGTTCTTTTATCAAGAACCACTTTAAAAAGTTTTGATTTTTGGGCCTGTTAGCAGCTAATGCTCAGTGCCTACATCCATTAATTAGAGACTGTAAAATGGTGATATTCTAACTCAGTAGTTTTCTGTGTACAGTTTGGGACTTGTAGGGGATCCTTGAGACCTTTTCAGAGGTCCTTTAAAGTAAAAAAAAAAAAAGTTTAATAATAATGCTGAGACTCAGTTTGCTGTTTTTTACTCCTGTTTTCATGGGTATACAGGGTTTTCCGGAAGCTACATAACATAAAAGTGCAGAAACAGATGAGAAATCAGCTGACTTCCACTTAACTAGGCATTAATGAAGTTTACAGAAATTAAAACTGACTTTTCACTAATTTTTTTGTTTTGAAAAAATAGCTATTTTTATAAATAAAAGCTATTTACGTTAAGGTGCAATAGTTTTATTGTCATTCTTCTTTAAGAACATTAAAACTATTTATAAATATCAGTAGATAATTCTTCAATATTGAACTGTTTTCAAAATAGTTACATTACATTTCCAATAGCAACTAGTTAGGTTTTTTTTAAGTTACTGTGAATCTATTTATTTGATATGTTTCACCCAAATTCAATTATTTTTACTGATGCTCAAATTTTCCCCATTGTTCAATGAGATAGCCATCCATGTATTCAGAAATGTTGAAAGAAAACTTTTCTTCCTCACCTTTTGGTTTATTTACATAGAATGTGGTACAAATGAGGTTTACTTCAGAGGCTTGTTTTGAATTTGGGCTAGTTTCTCTCTGTTCCTTGGCCAATGACTACATTCCAAACTTCAGTCAGCTGCCTCACAAATGCATGCCTTCAGTCACCAGGACAACAAGACAATAGAGTGTCAGTACAAATAGATCACTATCATTGAGTCCTACGTTGAACTAAATAATGGATGAATGTGTTTGTATTAGAGGTGGCCACTGGTATTCATGATACCTTAAACCATAGATCATCCACAGACAATTCTTACTTCATATCAAGACAAAATAAAACATTAAGTTGTGTTCTTAACAATGATTTCTAAAGGTTATATGACCAAACAAGCTAGCCCCCTTCTGCTACTCCCTTGCTCAACTCCTTGTTTGTTCTAGGTATATTCTGGGAAATGTAAAAAATGTAAAGCTTATTCTGTGTATATGTCTGTATATGAGGGAGGGAGGCAGGAACACACCATTGGTTAATTTTTCCTTCTTAGCAACCTTTCTTATCAGATTCATAATATCTTTGAGAGTGAGAATGCTTTGCTTTAGGAGGCTTCACAAAATAAGTTTAGAACAATTTGAATGTAAACACTGTTGGTATTGTTTTTTTCTTTTTGGGAGATAATTCTAAAGCTTATCCAAAAGGACAAAAGAGTAAAATTAGTTGGGAATAATTTGTAAAATTATTTACTGTTTATAATCTGTCTTCTTTATACACAGTAATTTGTGATATAAACTTGCAATAATTACAGCAGCCTGAAACTGGTACAAGGATAGGCACAGATTTATAGACTAGATCCTGAGATACACTGTAACCTTTATGACATATATTATAAATATGAATGATCTTGTAAAACAAATGAATTTCAACATTCAATGTGGAAATTGGTTATTCAGTAAATGGACAATTAATTAGAATATTAGCTGACATGGCACACCAAAATTTCAGAAAAATTTTAGCATTAAGTCATTAAAGGAAGCCAAAAACATGTAGAAAATAGTCTCAAAAGATGTACCTGCAAGATATTTATTAATCCCAATGGGGAAAAACAGTGACTTTAAAATGGAGAGAAAGATGTATTTTAACAAGGTAATCCAAGTATATCACCAGTACTGGGACAAATTGACCCTGTATATCTTTTGATATGATGCACTGGGAAGGACACATTACTTACATGGTATCTTCCCCAAAATACCTAATGTTAATTTAATCATGAGGAAGCCCAAAGTAAGGAACATACTACCAAATAGCTGGTCTGTACTCTTCAAAGATGTCATAGTCATGAAAGACAGAAAGAGTAAAGAATGGCTCACACCTGTAATCTCAGCACTTTAGGAGGCCAAGGTGGGTGGATCATCAGAGGCTGGGAGTTCAAGACCAGCCTGACCAACATGGAGAAACCCCTTCTCTACTAAAAGTACAGAATTAGTTGGATGTGGTGGTGCATGCCTATAATCCCAGCTACTAAGGAGGCTGAGGCAGGAGAATCGCTTGAACCTGGAAGGTGGAGGTTGTAGTGAGTTGAAATCACGCCATTGCACTTTAACCTGGGCAATAAGAGCAAAACTCTGTCTCAAAAAAAAAAGGGGGGGAAGAGTAAAGAATGTTTCAGATTAAAAGAAACGAGACAGTTAATGGATTCTAGACAAGGAAAACCTTTTCTTTTGTTATAAAGACCATTATTAAGATTACTGACTAATCTTTACATTAGATAATATAAAATATTAATGTCTTGATTTTGGTAATTGTGCTATGGTTATGTAAAAGAATGTACTTATTTTCAGGAAATAAACATTTGGGGTAAAAGGCTTGTTATGTCACCAATTTAAGTGATTCATTAAAAAATTATTTTTCTCAGGAGAATGATAGAGCAAATGTTACCATTGGAGACTTGGTGAAGGGTATGTGAGATGTGTTTCTACTATCAACTTTTCTGTAAAATATTTTGTAGATAAAAAAAACAAGCAAAAGTAAATTGTAATGGTTAAGGATGTATACATGAGGAGGAGAGTGGGTAACAGTAAAACACAAAGAGGTGATTACTATAGAAAATACAGCCAAATAGCCCAGCTACATATTTAACATTTGAATGCAGAAGGACTTTATAGACTGAAAGCAATGGAAGAAGTCACAAAGTAAAAACTGATATATTTAACTAGATAAAACAAGGAAGCTCCTGAAAGGCACAGTAAATAAAATTAAAAGGCAGAGCCATGTTTCTGTGCCAGGCGCTATACTATACCAGGTAATTTACTTATGTCATCTCAGCTTGAAAAGTTGGGCAGATGATAATTTTTCTTGAAACTACTGTGACTTCACTAATAATAAGTCTTAAATTTATAAAGGTCTTGGTAATTTACAAAGCACATTCATAAATAACCTGTGTGTTGAGGGGTGCTTACTGTACTCATGCTCCTTACTGAAAGAAGAAAAGGCTAATTGCCCTGGGAAAACCACGAAACACAGCAACATACACATACACACACACACACACACACACACACACACACAACACACACACACACACACACACACACACACACACACACACACACCCCCTCTACACCCCCTGGGGCTAGTGACTTTATCAGGTCTTGTTTCACAGAGTCTGTATTCAAACAGTGAATCATTTGAACTGAAAAATTGTATGTATTTTTCAATAGACTTGTTAGATAGATTTGTTTTTCAATAGATTTGTTAGTCTTTGTGCAGACTAACAAGTAAACAAACAAAAAGTTATACTTAGATAAGCAAGAGTGGGGACAAGACATAGTATGAGAAGCAAATGATAAACTATATGTTGGTGGAGGGGTTAGTTGAGAGGGGGCTTAAGTGAGAGACACTCAGACTGCCCAGGTCCCAGACGGTTTCTTGTTTGCATCCCTTGTTCCCATGAAGTATTCCTTTTGTTTTGGTGGAGTGCTTTGGTGTATGCTGTCTGCAAATCTGTTTTTATCCAAACTAATATAGCTGGGATTTGATTCTTTTCAGCCTATCTGGAACACAGTTCTGATGTTAGAGACTTTAAGTAAGTTATGGGTATGTGAGTTGCGTATGCTGCCTTTTACTGTCTTTACACTAGATGTCTGAATTAGAGCTGCTGCTCTTCTTTACAATGCGGATACTTGTAAGTTTTCTTGCATTTTATTTCCATTGCATTTTATTTCTCTCTAGTATTCTAAGCATTTGAATTATCTCTAGTATTCTAGTTTTCTAAGACAAGTCTTTTCCTTTGTGAGATTTCGTAATCCCTTTCCAAATGTTTTATCGTTTGTATTTATTTGTACTTAGTAGTTATTTAGAAAACAAGTGTTAAGTACCTATTCATCTTTCACCAGAACTTATTCTGGTACTTTTTCTCCTATATTATCAAATGAATCAGTATGTATAATAAATTGGCTTTTAGTCCTTGCTCTTGGGAAGTTCTTCCTCCAGGGAAAAGGTTTTGCCGATCTCTGTATTACCCCTGTGCACATTCTAATACCTGCCTCTAAAACAGGTTTTTATTATCCTATTTCAGTTGTTACTAGTCTTCCAATGCTGGGATGGTAGCATAGTCCATGGTTGCAGGTATGTTAGGTGTTGACAAACTTTTTCCATGAGGAGTTAGATAATAAATATTTCAGGCTTTGTGGGTTCCATAAGGCCTTTGTTACGATTAATGCTAATGTTGTAGCCAAAAGTAGTCATAGACAATAGGTAAGCAAGTGGGTGTGACTGTGTTCTAAGAAAACATTATCTACAAACAAAGTCCCCAGATTTAGCCCAATTTTCTGATCCCTGGCCTATATATGACATAAGAATTTGGATCAGTGAATTTATTATTTCTACCTAAGTAAGTTGGGAAACTAAATGTTCTAGGTCAGCATGTATATTTTAGGTGGAACAAAAGAAAAAAGATAATTTCTGTTGTGTATACATTTGAGGGCTGTTAAGGAAGTTACTTTCACGCATGCACCAGATATTAAGTGCTTACTGTGTGTCAGGCATCAAGCATACAAATAGTGTTGAATCAAAGAGGAGGTTCCTGCCTCATGCAATTTGCATTTAAAGATTAGGAGATAAAGGTTGAGAAAATATTGTGAGTGTGTGTATCTGGGATTTAGTACAGGGGTTATTGCCCTTTGGATTGGGTGGTTAGGGAGGACTTTCTGTGGAGGCCAGTGGGCTGGAAAGAGTTTGGAAATTAGTTTGGAAGACTAATCAGGGATCACATTCTGTTGAGCCTAATAGGCTGTGATGAGAATTTGATTTTTAGGTTAAGGAATCTTTTATAAGGTAGTTGTGCTTAAATAATTTTTTTTAAAATCCTAGGACAAAATAAATAAATTGGATTTGATATCTCATATGTCTGATATTCCCTTACCTGTCCATTTATGTGGCTGCTTCTCAAAGGTACTGTGTCTCAGAGATCTGCACATACAGCTTATGTGTGCCTATTTTTAGTTACTCAATTGCATAAGTTCTAATTCTTGCTAGCACATTTTATAAAACCAAATGTTAAGATAGAATGTATTGTAAAGTTTCTTAAAAGATGTATGTAAATTCAAAACTTTCAGTTTCTCTTGCATAAAGCACATGCGGATTGTGTTTTTGTTTCTGCAGGCATCTGTCAGTTTATATATTGTTCATATATTGTTCACTGAGAAATACTAATCAGCTGGTGGTCTGGAAATACTATAGTCTTATTAATGTAGGCTGGATAGGTGTGGGAAATATTAATAATGCATTTGTTTTTCCAGTATTTTACTTGAGTCATGGCATATATTTGAGATATTTTTCTGAGTATGGACTTTTTCTTCCTCGTTTCTTCCTTTTAGGGCAAAATAATATGTTGGTGATAGAATTCTGTATAGGTCCATGATACCTGTCTAGAGAGCTTCTAACGATATTTTCTGTTTGTTAATATTTATTTTTGTTATAGGTGATGGGGAGGAAGGCAGCAAATCACACTGCCATGTGTGTACCTATGCAACAATCTTGCATGTTCTTCACATGTACCCCAAAACCTAAAAGCAATTAAAAAAAATTTATTTTTTTATTTTATTTTTTATTTGTTTTTCCGTCTACTTCTGAAAAGTGGATATTGGTTGCTTGTTCATGGCATTTTTAATTTTTAAATTGTTCTTTTGTTCCTGTGTTTTATGGCAGTATTATTAAGTGCTGTGATTATATCTTGCATACAAAAGGAGGCAGGATTACCTAGAGGATTACTCCATCTCTACTAAGTAAAGAAAGGACAAAAAAGAAAGTCTGAAATCTAGTTAGATGTATGTAGATTGGCTTAGTGAAAAAAGATTCTTTAAATTCCGGATCCTCTGTCCTTTCCTTATTCTTAGATCTTTCTATGTAGAGGTTGCAAGCAGAGTTATATCATGTGGTTTATTCTTTTTATCCTTTTTGTGAAAATAAGGTTTTGTCCAAATAAAGGTGAATATCCATTTCAACAAGCTTCCCCTCCAATTTGCTGTCCCCCTCAAGGATTACTGATATAACACTGTTTCTTACCTTTCCTTTTATATATGAGTAATTGGGAATGAGTATGAAGGTTTCCTATTTTGGATATTCATAACTGAGTTTGTTAAATTGCTTGCCCTATATATATTTATTATCATGATTTGGCTGCTGTCCTGGATAGCTGTTATCTGCACTTCTGGCTCTAGTCTTTTCCTTGCTCTGGCTCCAAGCCGCTGGTCTGTCTGGATATACAATTGGGCTTCTTATCCCTGGTTTCTGTTTGGGTTCAGCTGGTGGGGAACATTTTTAGCTGATTGAAGGAGAGGAGGAGAGAGGTTAGGATTTTTACTTTCCTGACTTCTTCCTGTGGGATTTCTATAGCTTGGCTGCATCCTTCCGTTGAAGTTTGCAGTTCCTGTCAGGCAGCCCTCTTTGTTTTAAGATTCTGCTGATGTTTTTCTTTCCTCCCCTGCTTTACTGCCAGTGGGTAATGGTAAGCCCTGCTGTTACTAACCCTGGGATAGAACACTCTCACTTGTGATTTCCTTAACAACCCAACTATACTTTGTAACAGTCTCCTTATTAAACTTCCTTCAAATTATCCAGATTGACTGTGCCGCCTGTTTCTATGGTAACTGACTGATAAAATATGCTTTAACATATTATTAAGGGAAAAATTAACAATTTTATGAGTTTATTCTGTTGTCTGGTGTGATTTTCAGTTCTTCCATAAGATCTGGCTTTGAGGATTATCAGTTTATTGAACACTTAATATGGCACAGCCCATTGTTTAAAGCATTATGGGGAATCCAAAAGTAAATGAGACACATGCTCCGTGATTCTACTACTAGGCAGTTTGGAGTGAGTTTCCTGTGAGAGCTACGAAGTGCTAGAAGTCGAGGAGGGAGATTGCTTTGTCGAGACCACTTTGATTGTGTCTGCAGCAGGAATGAAGGGAGATCTTCAGTTTCCTGTATTTTCCTGGTAAGACCACCCTTCCCAGTCATTGCTTATCTTGTCACTCCATAGCCCATCAATGCAAACCACTTAAGAGACCAGGCCCAAAAGTAATATAACTAATACAATTTTTTTTTTTTGAGACAGTCTTGCTCTGTCACCCAGGCTGCAGCGTGATCTTGGCTCACTGCAATTGCCACCTCCCGTATTCAAGCAATTGTCCTGCCTCAGCCTTCTGAGTAGCTGGGATTACAGGTGTACGCCACCACACCTGGCTAATTTTTTGTGTGTGTTCTTAGTAGAGTTGGGGTTTTACCATGTTGGCCAGGCTGGTCTCAAACTCCTGACCTCCCAAAGTGCTGGGATTATAGACATGAGCCGTGCCTGACCAAACTAATGCTAAAGTTTATATACCTATTACTGTTACAAAACATATATTTATTTAACTCGCTAAACCTCCCTATGAAATAGGTTCTGTTATTTGTATTTTGCAGGTAAAGAAAAATTAACTTGCTCAAGTCAAATAGCAAAGAGAGTTGGAATTCAGACTCAGGCAGTCTGATTCCCTAGTCCAAGCTCATTAACTACCATCACCACCACATTATTCTATAATTAGAGCTGGTTATTTACCTCCTCCAAAAGAGACCATCAAAACTAATTCCATTGTTCCATTTAATGCCTTGTTTTTAAGTGTCATTTTTGCTCCTCAGTGCTGTTTTTAGTGCTTTGCCCCCACTTTTCATGTCAATAGATTTTATCAGTGGCTGCATCTTCTTGTTGCAATTGTACCAGTCAGTCTCCCTCATTCAGTATGTATGTATGTATGTATGTATGTACGTATATATGTATTTAGAGACAAGGTCTCATTCTGACACCCAGGATGGAGTGGAGCAGTATGATCAAGGCTCACTGCAACCTCTATTTTCCGGGCTCAGGTAATTCTCTCACCTCATCTTCTCGAGTAGCTGGGACTACACGTTCACCACCAGCTTGGTGAATTTTGTATTTTTTGTAGAGACTAAGTTTTGCCATGTTGCCCAGACTGGTCTTGAACTCCTGGGCTCAATCAATCCATCCGTTTTGGCCTCCCAAAGTTCTGGGATTACAGTCATGAGCCATTGTGCTCAGCCCCATCATTCATTTTAAATACTGTTTTTATTTCCACTAGTGTTAATCATTTTGGCATGGCCAATATCCACACAGATAGCTCCATGGCCTCCAGAATTCCCTGACCTCCAGTGATCCTTCATACTACTTTAAACCTTTTATTTATTGATAACTGTATCGCCTCCCAGATTTCAGTTTCAAGCATCCAGTTCTCTGACCACCACTGATTCTCTTTCCAGCTTACTCTCTCTAATACTGGAGCCAACAATTTTGGGATAATCATCAGGACCTCCATTCCTTCATTTCACTAAATGTTGTTATCTGTCTTCCTCATGATGTCTTTATTTTTCTTAGCTTAGGTTCCATGATCTGTTAATAGAATCACCTTTTTCCAACCTCTGTCATATTCTGTGCGATTAAACCAATATTCTACCTACTTTTACCTAAATAGCCAGATAAAACTAGTTTCACTTTAGATATTCATGGCCCCAAGTCTTCAGTGCTTCTTAGTCAATTCATTCTCACCCTTTTTTTCCAACCTTGAAACCCGTTTTTTCAGTTGATGGTATTGGTTTTATTAAAATACCAAAACAAGCAGAAAAGAAACTTTATACTCTGTCAGCAAATCTAGATGCCTGAAATAATAATGTTAGTAGAATGTTGGGAGCAGAAGGTGACCTTTCAGGGACTAAAATGTGAGTAGGTCATAAGGAGCTAGAGACTGATGTTTTCCCAGGTGTGTCACTGAAACACTGGCTGTGTTAAATGAATCTTGCCCCATAATAGATTTACTGGCTAAATTTGAGAAATGCTGAAAGCTGTATATAGTTTGAATCTCTCTTTCCCTCTGTCTCTAATGTTCTGATAGAGGCAAGGAAAGATGAAAAGTTAGAGGTAGGAAGTAAGTTTCCATCTGCTGGCCTAGATGTTACTGAAACATTGGTTTTCAAACTTTACCCTACTTCAGTATAACCTGGAAGAGTTGATAAAACAGATAGCTTGGTTCCATCTAGAGGGACTGATTTCACACGTTGGGTGGCTCCTGAAAATTTGCGTTTCCAACAAGTTCTTAGGTGACACTGATGTTGCTTGCTAATTTAAGGAATTGGGAATCACATATTGAGAATCACTCTTTTGAGTAAGAATTCAACTGCCAAGAGTGTCAAGAATGGTTAGGATTTTGAACTATAAATGTAGGAATTAGCTGCTGTGGGGCAACATGATAGGAAATTAGAGCTGATTAATAACTTTGAGGAACTTTGACAGTGAGATATTTTGAATTTGTAGAGGACCCAAGCAGCTATTTTTAATGACTTTCTCTAGCATTGTGACCTTTCAGAGAGCAGGTGCAGAACCACAGCAGTTAGTACGCAATTTTGAGGAAATCCTACAATCTGCTTATGTCAAATAGTTTACCGTCAAGCATTCCACCTTTGCTTTGCATTACCATTATGAGTGCCAAGATGGCAGCTCTATGATCTCTCTGGCCTTAGCCTATCGGCTTCATTTTATTTATTTGTATGCTTATTATTATTCATTTATTGATTTTAGTTTTAAAAGTTGTATATGGCAGAAGTTTTACAAAGTAGAGACTAAAGTGTCCTGAAGTAATTCTGTCAAGTAAAGTCAATAGTTCCATGGCTTTGGGCAAATAACTACCACGTCTCTCGTTTTCTCATTTGGGAAGTTTTAAAATGGAAGAATTAAAAACTTCCAGTCCCCTGTTTATGAATGTAACTGACAGATCTTTAAAAATCTTAAAGAATTACATTTTGGGAGAATCACTAGTTAGGTTTCTGCCTGAGGAGAGTCCCATGTAGTTCTTTTTAAGTGGCTAAATACTAATTGGACAAGCTGAGTCTCTTTAAGGTTTGTAGCATTTCTGGCAGTAAGTTGCACTACTGTTCCTGGATGTCTGTACTTCTCAGGCTTTGACACTGAAATGTCTTCATAATGGATTGTGCCTTACTCTAGTCCTCACTTGTGTCAACTGTCACTTCCAAAATGACTTTATAGTATTTGTACTGAGCCTGAAATAGGAAGGAACCACAAGAAATATTTTGAAACATGTTTGGGGACGTGGCAGGAGAGGAGAAGGACAAGTCCTTTTTCCTGTCCTTTCTTTTATGTCTCCCGTAGCCAGTTCAGTGAGCAAGTAAGATTCCTTCGCTCATGTCTTAAATATTTGTCAGGGTTTTTGAAACCAGATACTGTGTTCTTTTCATAGTGTCATAATTGCTTATTCTTAAAATAATATAATTTTGGAAACTTGTGGACTTGTTTTTGATAACTTTGCTGAGGAATAACTGATAACTTGTACATATTTAAATTCATAACATGTACATAAAGTATACAGTTTGATGAGTTTTGATATATCTATGTACCATGAAACCACTATCACAATAATAAGAGAGCATCCATTTTCATTGTGCAACCCTTTGTAATGAATTCACTGGTCTGCTTTTCCTCGCTGTAGACAGGTTTACATTAAATATTTTAATGAATGGAGATATGTTGTATTTATGTTTTGGTGGGGAGGGGGTGCACAGGTTTCTTTCAGCATAATCTTGAGGTTTATTCATGTTTCTTTTATTAATGGTTTGCTCCTTTTAATTGCTGAATAATATGCTTCTGTGGATTTTCTGCCATTTTTTAATTCACTTGTTTATGGACAGTTGGGTTATTTCCAGTTTGGGGTTATTATCAAAGCTACTGTAAATATTTATGTACAGTCTGAGTGTGGACAAGTTCTTTTATTTTTCTTGGATAAATACCTAGAAGTAGAATGGCTAAGTCATATGCCAGGTCTACGTTTAACTCTTAAGAAACTGCCAAATGTTTTCCAAAGTGCTTATACCATTTTATATTCTAAAGAGTTCCGGCTGTTCTACATTGTTACCGGCACATTGTGTGGTCACAACTTTGTTTTTAGCTTTTCTAGTGGTATCTGTGCATGTCTATCTTGGGAGTCTTAATGTCTTTTTTTTTTTTTTTTTTGAGTTGTAATTTTACTTTTATTGCCCAAGCTGGAGTGCAATGACATGATCTTGGCTCACTGCAACCTCTGCCTCCTGGGTTCAAGCGATTCTCCACACTCAGCCTCCCGGGTAGCTGGGACTACAGGTGTGCGCCACTATGCCTGGCTAATTTTTTTTTGTATTTTTAGTGGAGACGGAATCTCACCATTTTGGCCAGGCTAATCTCGAACTCCTGACCTCAGGTGATCCACCTTCTTCATCCTCCCAGAGTTATGGGGTGGGCACCGCACCCAGCCTCAATATGGTTTTATTTACATTTTATACATGACTGATGACAGTGAGCTGCTTATATCTTTGGTGAAGTGTCTGTTCAGATCTTTTGCCCCCTCTTTAAACAAGTATTGGCTGGGTGTGGTGGCTCATGCCTGTAATCCTAGCACTTTGGGAGGCTGAGGTGGGCGGATTGGTTGAGCTCTGAGTTTTGAGATCAGCCTGGGCAACATGGTGAAACCCTGTCTCTACAAAAAATACAAACAATTAGTCATATGTGGTGCTGCAGTCCTGTAGTCTCAGCTTACTCAGGAGGCTGAGGTGGGAGGATGACTTGAGCACAGGAGGCAGAGGTTACAAAGAAGCTGAGATTGCACCACTGCACTCCAATCTGGGCAATAGAGCCAGACCTTTTCTCAAAAACAAACCAGAAAAAACCCCAAACAAGTGTTGGGTTATCTGTCTTTTATAATGAGTTGTAGGAGTTCTTTATATATTCCAGTTTCAATTTCTTAAACATTTTGCAAATATTTTTATCAGTTGGAGTCTTGTTTTTTTATTTTTTAAGTTTTTTGAAGAATAACTTTTTGATGAAGTCTACTTTATCAGTTTTTCTTTTTATAGTTCTTTGGTGCTATTTTATTTCATTTCTCTTTTGGTTTTTCTGAAAGTTAAATATCTCAGATTCTCATTTTTAAGCTATTGGACAAAAAACTCATAGGAGACAGCTGTAGAGCTAATAGTGTATCTGCCTTATATTTGTGTTTAATGTTACAGTTTTACAGTAAATTGTTTATGATTCTAGTATTTTTGTGTGTTCTTTTTGGTTTTTTTAGACTTTAATGTTAAAAGACCTGTAAAATTGCTACTGATTCAGTTCCTTTGTTTTGTAAGAGAACTGAAGTTTATACAGGTTACAAGACTTTGCTAATGGTAAAGTTTATGATTCTGCCAAGACCAAAAAGACCCCAGGTCCTCTCAAGTCCTATTTCACTGTTCATTTCCCTTTTTAAGTGATTCTGTTGCTAAAATTTTACTGCATACTGCAACATATTAAAAATAAATTTAGTTTCTTTATGATTATTGGTATCCTCATTGAATGCATATTATTAAAATTATGTAGATTCGCTTCCTGAAAGAATCATTATTTCCCCTTAAAATTTTATTAAGTGAAGATGTTGAATTTAACGTATATATTTTTTAATTCTTTCCAAAGGTCTGTAAACAGATTTGGCTAGGATTATTTGATGATAGATCTTCAGCAATTCCAGACTTCAGGGATCCACAAAAAGTGAAAGAGTTTCTACAAGAAAAATATGAAAAGAAAAGATGGTGAGTGAATAGTTTGTATGTAGAATAAAGCCTCCCCAAATCACATTAACTATGGATAAGGTTAGTCTGACACAATGAAGGATAAAAGACAGACAGTGAGAACTAGATAGGTGTATAATTCATTATCCCTTGGCTTTTTGTTGGTTTGGTTTCCAAATACCTCTACTTCTGCTTTATCTTAACTCATCTGTGCCTGGCAGCAGCATTTTTGTTAGAATAATTATCAGGAAAGTTAAGGATTCTTCCTTCTACTCATTCCCTATCTCAGTTAGCTTCTTTAAATGTGTTTTTTCCTACAAAGTCTCCATTAAAAACCATTAATTTAGCAAGTATTTATTGAATCATATCTTTTTTTAAATTTATTGAATAGCATCTTCTATATACTAGGCACTATGATAAAGCTCTGGTGTAGTTATCCATCTACCTAATTGTCTGTTGTAGTTTTAACTCAAAATATTTTTTTCTTTCTACCTAAGAAATCAGTTTACTTCCTGGTTAAGAAGGAAGCATTTATATTTCCCTAACTAAATCTATCAGATGGTAATTTTTAAAAATTGATTCCAACAGGTTGTTCATATAGCTAGTAAGTCCCTTACAGCGGAATAGGGACTATATTCATAAAGCTAGTGTTCATCTACTCAGGGCTCTTCATTTTCAGCTATATGAGCACAATATAAGTATAGTTATTAAGACTCTTTACTATGAACTCTTTGGGTTGTTTCTTTAATAGTATTGAATAACGGGTATTTCCTCTTGGGAGGTTAAGAAGATGGGGCAGAGAGTCAAAATAGGGAGTAGATAATGGGGAAGTAACGGGCCTCTTGTTTGCCTGAGGAACTGTGTTTCAACCCAGAGAATATGTTCAGAGCCTGTTTTGGTCCTGAGGGAACATTTGATGTGGTTTACAACAGAGGTCTTTACCTTCATTCAGGAGCACATTAGCTCTGACTTGCATGCACTATCAAAATTTGTATACTTACTGCTTTCTAAAATAGACTGCTTTTTTTCTTTTCTTTTTTTTTGGAAACTGAGTTTTGCCCTTGTTGCCCAGGCTGGAGTGTAGTGGCATTATCTCTGCTCACTGCAACCTCCGCCTCCTGGGTTCACGTGATTCTCATGCCTCAGCTTCCCAAGTATCCAAGATTATAGGCACCCACCACCACGTCTGGCTAATTTTTCATATTTCTAGTAGACACAGGAGATGGTTTTCCCATGTTGGCCAGGCAGGTCTTAAACTCCTGACCTCAGGTGATCCGCCCGCCTCAGCCTCCCAAATTGCTGGGATTACAGGTGTGATCCACTGTGCCCGGCCTAAAATAGACTACTTTTTGCAAGGCAAGGTTAGTCAGGGCTATATTCAGCTACACTAGAAGACATCAGGTATGAAAATAGATTAAAATACACCAATAAAATATAAGTTTAGGAAAGAAGAAAATATTAGAAGGTGGGTTGATAGTAAAAATGTGGTAGCATAAATGATTCTC
Source organism: Plecturocebus donacophilus (assembly GCA_004027715.1). NCBI lineage: Eukaryota > Metazoa > Chordata > Mammalia > Primates > Pitheciidae > Plecturocebus > Plecturocebus donacophilus. Next base: position 1,780 of record PVKP010006875.1, on the reverse strand, counting down.
TTAAAATGAAAGGTATAATTATCCTTTTATAGTTTTGGTTCTGAATTTCCTAGACATTCCATCCTGTAGGAAAGACTGTTCTCCTTGCATAGCCCTAACCTAGTTTTGTTTTTTCAGTTGTGTTACTTTTACCAATTCAGAAAATGGGTTGGGTTAGGGATTAGGCTTATGGTCAGCTCTAGCTATCAAGAGAAAAATGAGTGTCAGTAACAGTTGGTAGAATTAAAATCATAGATCCTTACCCCCACATTTATAACAGTGATGTATTATTCATTTAAACTATAACTCAAGTACCTGGAAACCTCAAATAATTGTAATTTGTGTGTGTTTTTTTTTCTTCCCTGAGAAATAGGATAATAAGAGTAATACAAATACAGATTTTAAGTGGTGGGACAGGTAACCATCATTAAGAGGGCCAAAACCTGTATGTTTTAAATGCAGACTCCTGCACACCTGTAACATATAGCTAGAGAGCAGTGAAATAGGTTTCTAACATGGAATAAGCACTATCCAGATGCTGTCTCCCTAAAAATACTCACTGTAACTGTACTTAAAACAGTGATGCTGTTGTTATCCAAAGGGATTTTGAAATTGTTCTTTTGACCAGTTCTCAAAAGCACTTTTTGTATTAAACAAGATTAGTTTCTTTACTTTGTCAGGTCAGTCTTGAACCAATAACTATCATCTGATTTTATCCTTCGATAAGACTTGGCTATATCAGTAGTGTGCTAAATTATGGGAAAGTATAACTTCTTTTATTCATTCTCATATCTCTTGTCTCTCCCATTTACTTACAAAAAAGCAGTTGCATTGTTTGTGACTATTATGTAGTTTGGTGATAAACACTTATGTAGTTAACAATACTAGGAATGTGTTATCAGTGCTTTACAAATATTAACTTATTTAAACCTCACAGTAACTCTGTCTCTCTATTTTATCAGTGAGAAAATGGAAGCACAAAGAGTTGAAGTATTAATAGTTTGCCTAAAGTTTAACAGCCATTTAGTGGTAGAGCTGGGATTTGAACTCTGTTTCTGGAACAGGTGCTCTTAAACATGGTTTTCCTTCTTTCCTCACCTACTTCATATGGGGAATAAAAAGGAGGGTAGGACAAAACCCAGAATTACAAAGAGCAAAAGCTTTCACATAATCCCACACCTAGAGGTCAGCATTACCGATGTTTGGACATTATTATATCCTTGCTGCCTCTTTCTTGACTTGCCTCCTCACATAAATCATGTATTTACATGACTGGAATTAAATCTGAAAGAACTGTGAAGTTTTATTTTTCCACGTCAAAGCAGAGCAGCTATGAGTATTGTATTACAGTGATTTTTAGCATAATCCCTTTAAATATTTTTTTCTTGATAGATGTTGGATTTCCCAGTTTTTTTGAAATGATAAAGAGAGGACTGTGGTTAACATCCATGTGTACATGTTATCTATAGACTTAACAATTCTTAAGGATAAGTTTCTGGAAGTGATACTTCTGGTGCACAAAGCACACTTATTTATTTATTTTAGTAGGTAGCAATACAAAATTTGTGAAGTTCACACTTGGCTCATAGGTGAATAAAGCCTTAATTTGCATTTTTGTTAGGTTTAAAGTGTTTTTATTTCTGTCTCTTTCTGTGAATTGCTTCCTTTGTACATTTAAAATGGGATGATCTTATTCTAAGCCTTTATATTTTAGGCTGTTAACTGTAATATTACCAGTGTTTTCCTACCTCATCTGTCTTAAGGTTATTTATGATCTAAGATAATTTTTAAAATTATACTA
>PVKP010006874.1:0-80335 GCA_004027715.1 Plecturocebus donacophilus | reverse complement strand
TCTCTGCTTCAATTTAGGTCATAGTAAAAGATGAGTTGGAAAAGGTGTATCTTACTACTATGGCTCTGAAGGAAGATGAGTAATAATACATTTTATTACTAATAATTATTATTAGTAATAATACATCTTATAATATTTTATGTACTAGAGTGTATGTGCATGTACATTTTATAATATTTTATGTACTACATAAAAAAGAGTACACACACACTCTCTACATATATAGTACATAAAATCTTATAAATGTCAGATATTACTCTTTTAATTTTCATCTGAAAACATAACCTGAAAATCTTGCTTTGGAAATATGTTAAAAGACACTTTTTCTTTTGAGATGGAGTTTCGCTTTTGTTACCCATGCTGGAGTGCAGTGGTGCAATTTTATGAACATCTGACAAGAAAATCTGCTGGACAAAATGTATTTGTATATATTTATTCATATGTAAGAGATTATTCAAATTCCTCATGAAAAAACCAATTTCTCATCAGTTTATGTCAAAAACTGAAAAATTAAAATATATTTGAGCTTGTTTTCTTTTTATGCACATTTTTATTTGTGTGTTTTATATAATGCTAAGCATGTGTTTATTAGGGATTGTGGACAGAGCATTAAAATATTCGGGGAATCATGCTTCCTTCTCTAGTGCAGATTTGATCCTGGGGATCAGATGTCCATCCAAGGACTATATATTCCAGAACATTTAGCATTTAGAAGCAGCCATATGATTAGTTATTATCAATGGAATAAAAATGTATTATTACTCATCTTCCTTCAGAGCCATAGTAGTAAGATACACCTTTTCCAACTCATCTTTTACTATGACCTAAAATGAAGCAGAGAACTCCAAGGCCCTCTCACATCACAGAGATGAAAAATGAGAGAAACAAGGAATCCTGCATCACAGCATAAAATGCTACCCACCAAAGCCTTGGATTGTATCGTCACATCTGTTAAGAAATAAATTTTTTCTATTTCCTATTTTGTTATTCCATGATACTATACTTATTCTTATTGTAATAGGCCTATGAGATTTACTAGATTACCTATTACTGCAGGTAGCATTACTGCCTATAGTACAAATGGAAACACTTAATTGAAATTAAGTAATATCCCTTGTCACTTATCATTGGATTTTTATAGATTAAAATGTCCATGAAAGTGCATATTATAATTGGGATTGGACTTTGAGGATGCATGGTACATAAATTCAGAATGTAAGGTCAGTAAGTCAGATACCATGTGAATAACCTACTCCATTGAAAAGACTAATCTTTGACTTCTTCTGTAAGAGTAAGTGGACATAGACCTTTCTAAATAGATCCAGCGTTACCACCAATCTACAAGTTTGATATATTCTTCTACATTTTTGGCAACATTTTAATATCTAAGTTTTAGTGCAATCATGTCTAGATTTAGTCCTTTCAAATTATAGGTGCTTAGAAGACCAATGAGTCATCATAATGTTACGTCTTCTGCACTTTTCGAGAAAGATTTAGCCATAAAGGGAACAGGTAATTTTTCTCAATTCCATTTCTGTAACAAATGGGTACATCCACAGTGTGAAAAAATGTTAGCAGTAGTTAAAAACAGACAGCAATGCAAACTATATACACAGTTTGGATGAATCAATCTTTACTTATCTAAGATACAGAAGAAAGTCTGTGCATTCAGTCAGAACATGAAGCTGGGTAATGTCATACAAGAGGGCTAAAATTCTGTATCCCCAGTGGTAAACTGACAATCACAGCTAATGATAACTTGTTTATTAATGAGGGTAATATTTAAATTTATGCAATCATAACTGTTTTCTTCCATATAAAGCTTATTGAAACAGAATCACAGGAAATTATTTAAGATGCCTAGAGAAGTCCACTAAAGAATGTGCAAGAATAATTTATGGGATGAGAACAGGAACTCAAAAGCTAATATGAAACACTAAATAACACAAGAAAAGGGCCTTAGGATATTTCCTTTCATCCAATTTGAGTAAAGGAGGAGATGGAAGAGTAGGGTGAAGCAAATACTGGATCCCATAGTACACAAGAGAGGAAGTTGGAGCAATGGAATGGAAACATACCTCAATTCACTATAACTCTGCTGGTCTTGTTCATTCTTCAGGGAGCTAAACTGCTGGTTGTGGTGGTGAAGTCACTGAAACAAATTACAGATTAATATTTAAAATTTAGATCTTCAATATCAGTTTCAGTGATTAAAATGGGACTGTTCATACTTAAGATGTTTAAAAACTTTATGGGTTGTTTCAAATGTTTACCACACTCATGGTAGGAAAATGTGCCAAAAAGGAAAAAGTTACACTATGAATAAAAATTATAATCATTCACTGGTTAATATCTATCAAGTACAGCCCAAGCCCATTAAATAAATATAAAAGTTATGTTTAATGTACATTCTCTGATAATATCCTTTCCCATTTACCTACTGGGATATTCAAGTTTAAAATATAGAACAAAAACATTCAGCAACTCTGTAAACATCACATTATGCATTAGTTGCAATAGTTTAGACACTGCAGAAATATGGAAATATTAAGTTCAGTGTACAAAAGAAAAGTGATAAAATAAAATTTTTAATTTAAGTGTAACATGTAAAAACTAACATCAATTTTACTCAGTTTGAGTAAGAATTTGGGGATTTTTTGTTTTTTGCTATTTTTAAAGATGTAAGGTTTCCTACTCACTTTTTAATAAAATTGCTTAAACTAAAATAATAAAGGTCTTTGACTTTTAGAAAAAAAGTTATAGAAAATAGCATTATAAAATATCTAACAATATAAAATTGCTTCACTTCATATTCACTGAAGTACAATTTAAGTATTAAAAGTCACATTGATAAAACTTGAATTTGATACCTTTTAATACACTTTAAGTTTCTTAATTTCTTATAGAATATATATTTGACAGGTTCTTTGCAAGAATAAGAAAAAGTAAGTGATTTAAAATACTACTTAGACAGAACTGTTCATATGATCCCAACATGTTTTGACATTCTTCAGTTTAGCTCACTATGAGTGACATTAGGCACTTAGAAATCAGCACAAATGGGTTGAATAATCATTTGCATTCTAAGAATGTCCTGTTCTTGCAAACAAAAAGTATCTATTATAAGAGAACATTTGACTGGTACAGTTAAAATCAGTGAAGTATGGTTCATTGATATATGGTAGATGTTTTGGGAAGTCAGTGATCATAACCTATATGTACATTATTATTTGAAATGATTCTTAAGATTAATAATGTGGATATATATATATAGTGTGTGTGTGTGTGTGTGTGTGTGTGTGTGTAATTATATATCTTATTAAATGTTGTAAATATTGGCAAAATCATTTTCTTACAAATTTGCACTTTATACTTAATGGTATATTCTCGCTTTTAAAAATTGGTTTATTTCAGTATTGTAGCTAAATAGTGCTTGAGAACATTAAGAGTAAAATGGATTATATAGGTAAATTTTATAACTGGAAGTGAAACAAAAACTTCTAAATAAAGTTAATATGCTGCAAAGTCTCATGGATTATAAAATTATTTGCCTCCAGGCTAAAATTCTCTGTCTAGTTTCTCATACTTATTGCATTTGGACCATGCTCTAGGACAAATAATAATAATAATAATAATGGTGCTTCATCAGCAAATTCAATTCAATCTGATTACCTGTTTTTGTGTATTTTAAAATATTGTCACGCAATTTATCTGTCTCTCTTTCAACAAATCAACAGTAGTATGCCTTTTGCTATGCTTTCATAATAAAACTAGCTTTATTATCTATGTGGGTTTAACCAAGTCAACTGAGCTTACATATTACATATGTCTCTCAAACTGATACATAACTATTAGTCTCTGTTATGTTTAGCAAATCTATTTCATTTACATACATTAAACACTATTTTAATTTCTCTTTTACCAGGATATCTTACAAAAAAACAATAAAACTTGCCATGATATGCAAATTCTACGATATCCTTTACATTATTCATTTAATCAAATGCATGTATCCTATTCTTCATTAAATAAGAAATCAAATTATTTACTTATTACAGTATAGAGAATATCTTTGTGTATCATGAAATATTACTTTGGGCAGCATAATGAAATTGGAATTCTCCTTCATTATAGTTTTTCATATGAAGACATCTTCAGATTTCAAGGTCTAGTGAGTACCATGAAACAGAAGCAAAAATAGAGTTACCTTTTAACAACTGGAGTAAATAAAATGTACATTATAGGGTGCTAAATTGCATTTTATATATTCCTTTTATCTAATGATAATCTGAGTACCCCAAAGAAAATGATAAAATACAACAACGTTACTTGTGGTCTGTGTCTTAGTAAATCCATCTTGGAGAAGGTAGCATTTTTTAGTACTCCAGGCAAAGGGGAGAAAATAATTTCACTACTCACCCCACCAAGGCCAAAAAAAAAAAAAATAGCCAAGGGAAATGAATGGAAACTTGAAAGGGTAGTCTTTATTTCAGGAATTGCAATTAGTTCCTTATTACTGGAGTTTAGTACAACAATTGAAAGGTGGGTGTGACAGACAAAGATAAAGCATTCATGAGAAGGTTGTCATGGTAATCTTCATTTTTAAAACCATGGGCAAATAGGGTGAAACTTAGTTTGAGTTGCAAACTGCAGTGTGCCTAATTTACAATTTATTTGAAATTTTGCTTTACCTCATATTGAACTAAATGGTCAAACTAAACTTTCAACATCAGTTGAATGGGTCAAGTTACCAGAAATAGTCTAAATCTGAAAGCTGACATAAAGCAGGGGCTATTTCTGTTGAAATTCATTTTGTGGAGTCCTTATGTAGTACTAAATAAAACCAGCATTATATTTTACAACTGCCTCTGCTAATGTAATAACTTAGGTTAGATTCTTCTCTCTGATTATTGCCCATTTTAGCTTACTAAGTGTACATTGATATACTGTGCTTCATTTTGAAGATAGATTTTTCTGTGCCAATCTTGTATCCCGCATTTCTACTTGGTTTTTTATCTTTTACATTTCTTATCTGAATTTTAGCTGCAAGTAGCACATTGATGGGTTTTTACATTTCAGTGCAAAGCGCTTGTTACCTTTGCAAGTTCTTTGCTACTCACTATTGTAATATTAAACCTCTATTGATATAAGCATACTGCTATTTTCAGAACATTTAATAGCTTATTTTATAAAATTGGATATAACTTGAACTGGACAAATTGACTTCAATTTTCTAAATCAGTGGTTCTCAGATTTTATTGTATATTAATGTAGAACCTCTCGAACTAAAAACATACATTCTAAGGCCTACTTTGAGATACTTTGATATGTTAGTGATAGGATCAGCAGTTTGTATCTGTAATTTTATCAGACACTTTAAGTGATTCTGCTTTATATGGTAATTCTCAGGCCAAACTTCAATAAATACTAATTTACATATTATAGACAATGATATTTTGGTAAGAAATGTAGTTTTTTTAATTGTTGTTTTGATTTTTTTAAAGATACTATTGTATAAGACTGGCAAATTATAAAACAAGACAAATAAAGATAATAATTTCTTATAAAATAAAATATTTTATGTTTGATCATTTATAAGGCTGAAATAATTGTAGTGTTTTGTTTTTTAATTGATAAATAGCTCTTCCACACTGCTTTTGTTCACTATTACATATTTATGAATAAATAATGGTTGTATAAATGTGCTTTTACCGAGGGAAAAATTAAAAACAACTGGTTTCAACTTATTAGAAGCTGAATTAGGAGATGAAGGAGGTGGGAGAATGATAGTTTAGGCTATATACAGCTTTATTGTTGCTGATTTTGAATTTCTAAAATCTCAAATGTGGATCTAAAAACTGCATATTGTTATGGTTATTTTTAGTATATTATAGTCTGTTTAAGATGACACAATATCTATGATAGGCTAAACCACGATTCCAGAAACATAGACTCACTCTATATTATTCTCTCCTAAATTAAATGTGCTTATTTTATTAAAATGATGCATAAACGACAACCTATCATCATTATAGGGAAAGTTTAAGACACAAGTCTCTATTTTACAAGAATTGACTTATTTTAAAGTTTAAGGCACTTTAACTATCTCCTACTGCTTGTGTACGTCATTAAATTTATTTTTTTTTCAGGAGGTTTGTATCTGTCAGGGTTTAACCAGGAAAACAGACACAGCTTTACATTTTCATAAGGGAGAAAATTTAAGGCATAGAATTGCTTACACATGTCATGGAAAAGCTGACAAGCCATGCTGGATATGGTGAGACCATACTGAGATTAGTAAGTGCAGGTAACCCCTACTTTCCCTACAGTGGAGAAGAAAGGGGGACTCACTACTCCTGGAGGCCAGCACCTGGGTCCCCTAGGGAAAATGGGACCAGGTGGGCTCTTCAGAAAGCCAGACCACAGCAGAGGGGAGTAAGGAAAAACATCCTGGCTTTTTCCTAAATTACTTCTCTAATAATGCACCAAATATGTTTGTTGGAAGTAACTAGATCAGCTGAGTGAGGGACAAGCTACCCTGAGATACAGAGAAGAGTAAGGAGGAAAAAGACTGAATCTAAGGACATGAAGACCACGGACATGCACAAGGTTTCAGCTCACCCACACTTTCCTTCAGCCTAAGTGCCTCTGATTCTGCTCAGATTGCTTTTTTAATCATCAAGTTTGGAGTGACAAAAAGTACAGCTGTTTCCACTTTGGTGACAGTACTTTTCTAAGAAATATATATGAACTAAATAATCAATGTCAACAAAACAGTGAGCGGAAACATGAGGTGATTTAAACACAAAAGCTCACATGATCTAATAATACTCAGAAGATGTTTCTGTTCTGTTGTTTACGGTTAATAAGTAAAAAAGAAGGATACTTTCTTTTAAGGTGAATCAAATAAAATTAGGGAATATGCCTGAAGTATTCTGAAATTCTGTTTAAAACTTCAGGATCAAATAAGGCTGGGAACTATTTAAAGTGAAAGGATAGATTTGATTCACTAACTATTTCAGTGGGGAAGAGGGTTCAGGCTGAATTGAACTTCCCTTTGTGAAACAAAAGGCCTGAGACTTTTTAAAGTCTGGGGTGTTTTCAGGTAAAGGCACTAACTTGTGTGAAGGGAAATTAGTCCCTATGACTAGGCCATCTGGGCTTGTTAATTGGTTATTATCGCAGGAGAAACAAATTTCTATCTTTATGACAAGAGGCAATGGTACAAATTAGAGAAAGTCACCCATGGAATTCAGGTCCTTATATTCCCATCGGGATTGGAAACAAGAGGGGAGGTACCTTCATAGACTCCAGCTCCCGGAGATAACAGTTGTGTGTGTGTGTGTGTGTGTGTGTGTGTGTGTGTGTGTGTGTGTGTGGTAGATCTGCATCTCAAAAGGCAAGTGTTTATAATTGCAAGTTTTCTAAAATAAATGCTTTAAGAGCTGGTTCAGTGGCCTATCTGCCTATCAGGAGGTATGGGCTGGAATAGTCAATTCTCCGGTAAGGCATATTAAGTGGGGCTAGGGTCATTCTAGAGATGATTCCTTAAGCTACTAAAAGACATAGCAGAGTTTGATCAGGTCTCAGTGCAGACTTGGATAGAGTCTTTACGTATTGGGAGTTCTGAAGGTTTCACAGGCTCTCTGGTAACTACACTTCGTTGATTTAAATGGCTTGAAATCATTTTGCAGGTTGTCTCCAACCACATTCCTAACGAGAATTTTGGGCTAATATCTAGCTGTCATAGTATTAAGTCAGTTTGCATTACATATTTAGAATATCAGGATCTCTAATAACAGAGTAAGCATTCAGAGGGCAGCATCTATATTTCATTCAGTTTTATAGTCTCAGTGTTTGGCACAGGAGTGATATAAATAAATTTAAATTGCATGAAGCTCCTGGCATGCACCAAGCACTCTTCTCACTGCTGCTGAGTGGGCCTCCCCTTTTAATCTCCATAGTCACCTTACTGAGGAAGGGCCAGGTTGTCCTATGTTGAGGGTATTTGGTATGAGAAAATGAAAAATTAAAGTAGATTATGTAAAACTGAAATCAGGATTTCATATTTAATGTTAAAAATATATTGGGAATTCAGCTACAAAATAAAAATGAATGCAATAAACTTTATTTTTTTATTCATTCAATAAAATTTTTGTTCTAGTTATCAATATATGCCAATTCCTAGACTGAATAAAGTTTGACATAACTCTTGAGAGAAGTATATGACAATAAAATATGACATCCATCACTTTCCATTTTATTCTCAGGGTATGATCACCAAAAATAATATTTTTTGTAACAATTATTTAAGAACTTTTTTCAACTTTGACAAAAGTCACTTTTTGAAGGATACATCCTTGTGTATTTTCTGACTTTTTGTAGGTTTTCTTTTTTCATTGTAATATGTTCAACTCCACCAGACCTTCATTTTCAATTACTTAATGTTACTTTTATTTTTAGGATTTCCCTAAGACTAATTTTATCAAAATTTATCGCAAATTCATATGCTTCACCATATTTTCACTTCATAGCTCTGTGATTGGTTAATAATTTATTTCTATTTTTGTGAGGCATTTTAGACACACTCATGTAGACACTACTCATTTATAATAGCTAAGTGGATCATATTTTCCAGTTTTCTTGGGAAAGTCTTGATTTACACATATTAATGGAGCACGGCTTCATCTCAGAAGTGTTGTAATTTGGATATTCTATTGCATACTTGACCTAATAATAGTGATGCTTGAAGAACATTTTTTGAACCCCAAGCATCTTTCTTAGTGGTCATACAAGTAGAACACTTATTACAACTCCGTGAGGTGAGTAGAATAGTTATTCCCATCCTATCAGTTAGGATACTGAGAGACAATTGACTTAGTATCTTGACTAGATGATAACCGGTATTTTATCTATTATCTAAACACTGGTGATTTTCTATAAAATAAATTTCAAACTGTGTTTATGTCTTATATATTCTGATTTTGCATATGATTTTATTCAAAGCAAAACTTTACTGCAAAAAAGAAAAGGTAAAAGCCACAAGTCTACCATTTAAAAATGATTTGCAAAACAAAAATGGATTATAATAAATAAATTAGAAAGTCACAAAAGAAAAAATAAATGACACATGTTAAGACAAATGACTTTATTATCTACAGTAGTTAGATTATTTAATTCTATACCAAATAAAATCTGATAAGTACTTTATCTTTTACACAATAGTAAAAGGTCAAGCATATTTAGAATTAGAGGAATTTTATTTTTATGGATTATTAAATGATTGGCACAAAAATTTTTAGTTTTTGGTTTTAAAACTTTAATTATATTTTTATTAACTAAATATGGTATGAAGATTGTTCCCTCACCATTAAACTATCAACAGAGTAAGCAGACAGCTTATATAATGGGCAAAAATTTTTGCAGCTCTTCATCTGACAAAGGTCTATTATTCAGCATCTATAAGGACCATTAACAAATTTACAAGAAAAAAACAGCTTCTTTAAAATGTGAGCAAAGGACATGAACAGACGCTTTTCCAAAGAGGACCTACCTGTGGCCAACAATCATACAAAGAAAAAGCTCAACATCACTATCATTAAAGAAATGCAAATCCAAACCACAATGAGGTACCATCTCACACAAGACAGAATGGTATCATTAAAAAGTAAAAAGAAAAAAAAAAACAGCAAATGTTGGTGAAATTGTAGTGAAAATCTTGTTTTTAAATTACAAATTATTAATCTTTGTAAAAACAGGCTTTTAAAACTATTTTTATACATTTCTTTAAACAGTCATGTATTCAAGAAAATGGCATATAACTTGGTGCAGAATCCAAAATGTTAATGATATATTTTAATAAATATTATTGTAGACTTTAAGAATTTACAAGCCACAGAAAATCAAGAGAGGACACAGATGCCCTAGTCCTTTCATCAGCTTGCAGGACATGTGCTGTGGCCAAACATTCAATTGGCTCATACCCCACAGAAGAGACTGTACTGCTGTTTCTTCCATTTTTTAATTTACTTGTTAATTGACAAATTAAAATTTTATATACAGATAGTATACAAAATGGTGTTTTGATATATGTAGACATTATGTAATGGCTACATCAAGCTAATTAACATATTTGTTACCTCACATACTTATGTTTTCTATAGTGAAATATTTAGAATCTATTCTCTTACCAATTTTCAAACATATAGCACACTGTTATTTATTATAGTCACGGTACTTACAATAGACCTCTTGAACTTATTTCTCCTAACAGGTTTTGAATCCTTTAATCAATGTCTCCCTAACTTTGTTCCCAACTTGTCTGTTCTCAGCCTCTACGAGCTCAACATTTTTAGATTCCATATGAGTGAGGTAATGCAGTATTTGTCTTTCTGTGCCTCATTTATTTCACTTAACACATTGTCCTGCAGGTTCATCCATGTTGTCACAATGACAGGATTTCCTTATTTTTAAAAGCTGGATAGTGTTCCATTGTATATACATATACCACATTTTCTTTGTTGATGGACAGTTAGGTTGATTTCATATCTTTTTTTTTTTGAGACTGAGTCTCACTCTATAGCCTAGGCTGGAGTTCAGTGGCATGATCTCAGCTCACCGGAATCTCCACTCCTGGGTTCTAGTGATTCTCATGCCTCAGGCTCCCCAGTAGCTGGGATTACAAGTGTGCATCACCATGCCTGGCTAATTTTTGTATTTTTGGTAGAGATGAGGTTTCACCATGTTGGCCAGGCTGTTCTTGAACTCCTGACCTCAGGCAATCTGCTTGCCTCAGCCTCCCAATGTACTGGGATTATAGGTGTAAGCCACAGCACCTGGCCTGATTTCGTATCTTGGTTATTGTCAATAATGTTGTAATAAACATGGAAGTGCAAGTATCTCTTCAACACACTGTTTTTTTTTTTTTTTGGATATATACCCAGAAGTGGAATAAATTAAAGACAAAGGCAAGATCCAAAAATGTAAAACTATGAGAGGAAAACATTGGGGGAAAACTCTTTGAAAGTAGTCTGGTTATTGACTTTTTAGATATTAGCCCAAAGCATAGGCAACAAAAGCAAAATAAACAAATGGAATTGCATCACGCTGAAAAGGTTCTGTCCAGGAAAGAAAATAATCAACAGAATGAAGAAACAACCCATAGAATGAGAGAATGTATTTGGCAACCATACATCTGATAAGGGGTTAATAGCCAAAATATATAAGAAGCTCAAATAACTCAACAGCAAGAAACACATAACCTGATGAAAAAAAATACACAAATCATCTAAAAAGATATTTCTTAAAAGAAAACATACAAATGGCCAACAGATATATAAAAAATGTTAAAAGTTACTCATTATCAAAAAATGTAAGTTAAAACCACACTGAGACACTGCCTTGCCCATGTTAGGATGGTTATTATCAAAATGACAAATGATAACAAGTTTGGAAAGGATGTGGAAAAAAGACAATGCTAGTGCACTGTTAGTGCAAATATAGGTTAGTACAGCCATTGTGAAAAACATTATGGAGGTTCCTGAAAAAGTGAGAAATACAATTACCATATGTTTCTCCCATTAATGTTGAAATGTAAATATATCTTGTTGCCAGGAGAACTATTTGAGGACCATGTAGTTTGGTTTTTTTTTTTTTAACTTCTTCTGTCAACTTTTATTTCAGAATCAAGGGGTACATGTGCCACACTGCCCCAAGCAACTTACAGATTCAATGCTACTCCTATCAAACTACCAATGTCATTTTTCAGAGAAGTAAAGAACACTATTCTGAAGTTCATACAGAATAATAATAACAAAAAGCCAGAATAGCCAAAACAATCGTAAGCAAAAAGGACAAAGCTGAAGGCATCACATTACCCAACTTGAGACTGTGCTACAAGGATACAATCACCCAAACATCATGCTACTGGTAGAAAACAGACACATAGACCAATGGAACAGAATAAAAACACCCAGAAATAAAGGCACATGTCTACAATCATCTCATTTTCAACAAAGCCAGCAAAATAAGCAATGAGGAGAAGATTCCTTATCAATAAGTGGTACTGGGATAATTGGTTACCCATATACAGAAAAATGAAACTTGACCCTACATATCACAATACACGAAAATTAACTCAGGATGGGTTAAAGATATTAAGACATCATAATATAAAAATCATAAAAGGAAACCTAGGAAATACCTTTTTTTGTTGTTGTTAGCCTTGCAGTCTGGTTTAGATACGTATTATTTAAATAATTTAGTGTTTGTAATATCTAGAGAACTGGAACCTTTGCTAAATAGCAGCTACCTCTTAAGGGAGTGAGACAGCCACTCTGGGCTCTGGGAAGGTGAGTTCAATTGCAACTTCCTCCTGCTGGAAGAAAGAGAAAGTTCCATTTTTAGGGAACTTTTCAGGAAATCCAGATTGCACATCTGGCATCACTTTTGGACAAACGTATTCATTATGCAACAGAAACATTGGTTAGCCTAGTGAAGATGAGTTCCGAAACATTACCCAAGTGTCCATAAATGCTTCCAGTTAATAAGACTTTCAGGCATTTTCAGTTACGTGGGGAGGGTGCCTTTTTTCCTAGTAGGTTTACCATAATTCTTATGAAAATGGAACAAAAAAATTGGGGGAAAAAACTTGCAATTTTGCTATACTATGAAACAAAATTAAAAAGAGGCAAATTTTGTTGGTTATTTTCCTAGTGATACATAACAACTTCACTGCTGCCCTTTGCCCAGATTTTTTCTCTACATTGAAGCACAAATTAAGCCTTCACTTACAAATTCATTGTTCTAGTTTCTAATTTCAAAATTGCTTTAAAAAATATGTGAGGAATAAATGTGTCTGCAAGAAACAATGTATCTGAGTGTTCATAGTCAGAGAAATATTTAGGTAGACATTTTTCATTATTTTAATAAAAATGCAAAGATATTTACAAAATTATGCAGTTACAATAATTTATAAGTGTGTTTAAGAACAAGTACATATGCTACAAGCATCTCAAAAGGATCAAAATTAGATTCAGAGAATGTATGTGAGAATTGTCCTTGGCTCAGGAATCGTGCATCTGATTATCTTACTTGAGCCGTAATATTTCTGATTTAAAAGTCTTATAAGAAAATGTATAACATTTGACAGGAAAAAGAAAAGTTAAAATATATAGAAATATTTCTATTTAACAAATTTTATGACATTTTTAATATTTTAGCTTGAATATAAGCAGATAATATAACTGTATACTGCCAAACATACAAAATTTCTTTAAGAAATTTAATTTGTTAATGGAAGTAGTTTTCAATCTATATTAAAAAAATAAGGTAATAATGTAGCAGTTTTATTTATTTTTTTTTAATTTTATTTTTTATTGCATTTTAGGTTTTGGGGTACATGTGAAGAACATGCAATATTGTTGCATAGGTACACAGGTGGCAGTGTGGTTTGTTGCCTTCCTCCCCTTCACCTATATCTGGCATTTCTCCTCATGCTATCTCCCCCCAACTCCCACCCCCCACTGTCCCTCCCCTATTTCCCCCCAACAGACCCCAGCGTATAGTGCTCCCCTCCCTGCATCCATGTGTTCTCATTGTTCAACACCTGCCTATGAGTGAGAACATGCGGTGTTTGATTTTGTGTTCTTGTGTCAGCTTGCTGAGAATGATGGTTTCCAGGTTCATCCATGTCCCTACAAAGGACACAAACTCATCGTTTTTGACGGTTGCATAATATTCCATGGTGTATATGTGCCACATTTTCCCTGTCCAGTCTATCATTGATGGGCATTTGGGTTGGTTCCAGTACCATGCTGTTTTGATTACTGTAGTCTTGTAGTATAGTTTGAAGTCCGGTAGTGTGATGCCTCCTGCTTTGTTTTTTTTGCTTAGAATTGACTTGGCTATGTGGGCTCTCTTTTGGTTCCATATGAAGTTTAAGGTGGCTTTTTCCAGTTCTGTGAAGAAGGTCATTGGTAGCTTGATGGGGATAGCATTGAATCTGTAAATTACTTTGGGCAGTATGGCCATTTTCACGATATTGATTCTTCCTAACCATGTGTAACAGTTTTAATTCATTCTTTCTTGATTAAAATGCCTATGGTTGTTGGTACAGTTGCACATACGCATTCTAGCATGCTGGATAATAATTACCTAGTCTATTATCTTATTATTTTGGGAAATACTTATAATGTTCTGAGAAAAAATAATGTGTCAATTTACAGTATCAATAAAGAAGCAGAATGCTGCCTTTTAAAAGCTCACAGAATGCCCAAATGTCTTTTACCAGTAAAATGCAATTAAGAAAAACTTTTATTATTGTATCACAGCATTGTAAAATTTCATGATTGAGAATTGTCAGCACACTCTTTGGAATGCCTTTGAAGAATTAATGTGAGAATTTTCAATTTGATCCTATAATTATTAACAGGAAATCAAAACAGTAAAATGTAATTATTAACAGGAAATCAACAGTAAAATGAAATTGAGATAATGTTTTTGCTCCTTTAAGCTATCAAGTAAATCAATTGAAAGTATTTGTCATTTAACTTATTTATTATAAAGTTTAAATCCCATTTAAATTTTGATTTGGCTAAAAGATAAAGATTTCTGTGAGGGTAGAAGTCTATGTAACTGTACAATATAACTATACTAGAATTTTTGATATTTTACATATTTTTTATTTTTAATATTTTAAATAAGAATGATTTTCTAGATTTGTTAACCAAGTATGTTTACTTTGCAGGTTGTAAAAGGAAAGCCAGCCTGTGGTTTATCTATAATAATTTAAGTATTCCCCAAGGCTTCCCTTAATTATTTCTGCTTTAATACCTGATTGTTTGATATTGGTGACTTTGAACAACTTTTTAACCCCCTTCAAAATGTAAACCTGTCACAGGGCTCAAAATAAATGCTCAACGTAGTTCACAGAAAATCTTTCATTTAGCAAGATAAAAAAATACACACAAAATCATATTGTCTAAACTTGGCAATGTTTTAAAATTTTATCATGGCTCTTCTGTATAAATTTCTAATCTTGGATTATTAGATACCTAACACAGTAATATCTGTACTAGTATTATTACTAGTAGAGATATTAAAATCTTAGTAAAAATCACTCTTCTAATTGCCCCATAAGATAGCAGGAGCAATAGCAACAGCAACGACAAAAATATCCATGAAAAATAAAGTTTCTTCAGAGAGATTTCAAGGCTTTTCCGCACTACTTCTTCACCTGTTTAATTTCCTTGCTTGTCTCCTGGTGCCCACCTCTATATCCCTAGATTGGTTGTATCTTTTTGCCATTCAGGCTTTGTGTCCTTTCATCCATGCCCATGTCATGCCCAACTCTGATGCCAATTGAAGTCTTCTTCATGTTTTCTGATTTTGAGGGCAGCCACAGCTTTAGGTAAGAAGGTCTCTGAGATGACAAAAACATTCCCTGGAAGGCTAACCTCCATCCTCCCCAAAGAGTGAGAATTTTTTCATATATTTAGAAGTTACTAACTGTGTGCTGCCAGTATTGACAAAGTATGCAGTTCTATTTTTGTTACAGGGGTTTCAGTATAAGACCATAGAAAGTCCTCAAAGAGCTTAGGGTCTATCAGACTCTTCATGTAACAAACAAGTACACACGTCACTTATGTAATCCAAGTCAGGATTGTGAAACATATTGTGAAGAAATTTAAAAAAGATAAAAGTGTTATCAGTAAGCAGTATTTTAAATAGCATGGTAGAATGATCAAGGAAGAATGATCAAGGAAGATCTCCCCCATGAAAGAATATTTGAACACAACCTAAAAATGTGAGTGATCAGACAATGATCAGGGAATGATGGAAGCAGCATATTTGTCAGGAAATGCTAATCTAGAAGAGGGTGTGGTGATTGAAAAAATCAAAATCTCAGAATTTTACCCAAAATATTTTGACTTAAATTCTTATGATATGTTGGACATGATACAAGTTACTCTTCCATGTTACACCAGAAGTTCAGGTTGTTTATATCTTGTGGCCTCAAAAAGTCATTTGAGGTAGAAAAGAGCAAAGGAGTAGGCACAGTTCAACAATACTTCAGACAATAAGTAACACACATACTCTCTGCCCTTTGACCAGAATATTCACATGGTCCCAACCTAACTTCAAGGAAGACTTGGAAATACTAGTACTTGTCAGGAGGCATGGAAAGGCATACAGAGCCACAAGTGTGGTAACTTCTTATGCTCTGCACTCATGAACTTTGGAAATTCTTTCTTTCATTAGAGAAAAGTGAGAATGTAGTCTTCGTGACCATTTATTCTTATTTGCTTACCCATTCCTGCTGTCCCAGTGTTCAGTCAAGTTGAGCTCAATACTTACCCTGGTTTAGATTTTGTCTTGGATTTTTTTTCTTTCACTTTTTTTTTAACAGATTATTATGTGCAACAATAGATTAGGTAGACATCAACTTTGAACTTTCATTTTACGTTAATTCAAAATATGATTATATCTTTTAAAATTTCATTTATAACTCTTCTCTGAAACGTTTATATTTTCCAGGAGAGTATGTATAGGGCTGGATGATAACATGGGATATGCCTCAGATATGAAGAATTATGAAAAGCTAATTTATTTTGGGTTTGGGTGGTGACAAGAGAAGTATTTGATGCTGCTGTCAGCTGGGCCACTAGAAATACTAGACAGTTTTATAGGCCACCATAGGCCACCAAATTGGTGGATGCAGTTGGAAACATGGGAAGGTAGGCATATGTGAAATATATGCTGGAAAGGGAGGCTGATTATTCAAGCTCTGTGGCATATAGAAAGTTGTCTGAAATCTGTCACATTGGTTTTGCAGTCATTTTTTTGGTATAAATCTATAACTATCTGTTATTAGATAATGCCTTTCAGTTTTGTAACAAATCATCTAACAGGAATGAGCTCAAAAAATAAATCATGTTCACTGGATACAGTGTCTCATGCCTGTAATCTCAGCGCTTTGGGATTCCGAGGTGGGTGGATTACTCGAGCCCAGGAGTTTGAGGCCAGAATGAGCAACATAGTGAGACACCTGTAATCCCAGCTACTCAGGAGGTTGAGTCAGGAAGATCTTTGAGCCTAGGAGATCAAGGCCACAGTAAGATGTCATTGTGCCATTGCACTCCAGCCTGGGCAACAGAATGAGACCTGACTCAACAACAATACCATGTTTAGTGATTTTCTATTTTTAAGACACTTGTGATTACTGTGTAAGTTAGGCAAAACGTTTGTAGACATTTAACATCCACTATAGGAACCATAGTTATATTACTACCATAAGAAATCAGAAGGCATACATTTTACCACATTTAAAAATAGCACAAATCAGAAAACACAAATTAACTGAAGAAACAACAGCATCTTCCATCATTATTTTAAACAGATTGGAACTATAGATAACTATTTAATATGTGGCATCAGCAAAGGGGCTGCTATATTAATGAACGAAGCATGGCTCTTCACTTAAATAATTGTTCTAATTTATTTCATTTTTAATCCAAGTTTTGTGTTGCATTCAGACTGTTTGCCACAAGATATAAACTACTGACATTCTTTCTTCATTAGCAAAGAGTTAAAAGATAGCAGTTTTAAAGGGATGTTGTTGGATGCTTCAAATAGAAAATTAGAGAATCCCAATAATCTTTTATTGCCTCTTATAATTCACGGGACGAGAGTAAAGCTTATAGAAATTCATTCTGTAATAATTGAAACATCTGATATTGGTGAGACTGTTATAAATGTTCAATATTGAAGATAAAATTATATTTTCATTACTATAGCTAGAACATATGATGAAGTAGAATGTCATGTTAAAAACAGTCTTCTTTCTAAACTATGAAACCTTTGGAATGGAAATATGACAGAACTATTTGTGGTACAGGCATAATTTTAAATTGCATCTAAAAAAAAGCAAAATTTACCCATCTAAATTCAAGGTATAATTATAAAAATGTACAAATATTGTTACACATACACAAAGTAATTAGATTTTTAGACTTCTTTTCTGTAAAAGAGTTCTTGTTGAAGATGCATACATGTCTGTCAATGGGGGTATAAGGGTTTTCTCCTTGATAAAAATCTATCCATGATTTATTGGGATTTTGAAATATTTAATCCTTTCAAGAATCACACTATATATCAGTTTTTGTCTTTAAAAGATATTACATGTCCTAAATGTTATCTCTCATTCTACTACCATTATTTTCAATAGCAGCTGGAAATTCTTAATAAAATCATCCAAGAGTACTAGTACTCAAAACTTCAGTTTTGACACTTTTTATGAAGTTGCAATAGTTTTAAAACAAAGCTCACTTAACACATAAGATCATCCTGTCTAATCAGACTCATATGAATCAGAGATCTTATCCAGTGTCAAGGTTTAGTAAATAATTTTAAAGTTATGAAGGTCAAATACTCAGAAATAGTTGAGTGAGATCTGGGGAATTAAGGGTGACTGATTTAAACATTTAAAGAATTATGCTGGATACCGAGTCAAGAATAAAACATTAAACAAAAAGATAAAAGCAGGGAGATTTAGGCTACTGCAGCAAGAGGTAAATGTAGGTGACTCTGAACAGGACAGAAGAGATATATTTTCTTATGACTTGAACGTGAATCTTGTACCCCTCATGTTAAGTTCTACCTCTTGGAAGCAAAAGGCATGTTGCTTTTTTAGTGTTTGAAATATTTTAGAATCTTTTGCTTATACTCCCCAAACAAAAGTCATTAATTTTAAAGAAAATTTGAAAAAATATACGTAAATTTTCACAAACAAAATATATAATTAGCATAGCAAGAAATATATATATATATATATATATATATGCCACACGCATATGTAGTCACACACACAAATATATGAATACAAACAAAATGAAATCCTTAAGCTTCTTTTAAAAACAAATGAAAAACATGTGCATTAACTATATTGTCAAAAAAATTAAAGTTTTCATTCGTTATTTGTTTGGAAGGCATTGTCATAGAAAAACATCATTATATTGTAAAGTTTTAATAGATTAAATGCTTGTGTAAATTTCCACTGAATGAATTCAAGATATTTATAATATTCTACATACATATTTTAAAATGAATTTCTAATCACTGATACAGGCTTACTGTATTTGGTTTTCTGTGTAGTTTTAACATTTTAATATACTTAAAATAATTTTAAGAATATAATGTATCTTAAAGAAAGAATAATCTAACAAAATTAACCAGACATGATAACTTTTATTTGATGGTGACATTGTTTTTCTCAAGGATTTCATCAGCAAACAGATGAGACTACTGGATCAAAATTACATTAACACTTGCTCCTTATTTAATAAAAATAAATAATTTGAAATAAAAATTGAGTCGGATATACTACCAGAATACATTTCATCATATTATTAATATTTACGTTAAACATTCTCAGAGCAGTGACTTGATCTTTTTGAAAACTCCTGTCCTACAGTTCCTGATCAGGAAGGGCCCACAGAATGTGACTTCCCCATGGGATAAGCCTAAAATGTACTGAAATGGAAATCCAAATTAGATATAATTTCAGTCTTATTATGAACCTGCACTGCACAGTTATATTAATGAAATAAAAAACAAACATGTTTGCTTGGTTGTTTTACCATCAATGATGAATTGATTACAATAAACAAATGAGGGAAATTATCTGAAATTTAGCTGACTTCTCTCTAAATGTGTGGAAGATAAAATCCCATTATCAGGTTTCAGCATTTAGTGGGGTCAAAAAAATAGTCATCTTCAACTTTTACCCTAGTTAGTAGAGGTTGGTTAAAAAAGAGTCCATGCATTATTTCACTGTCAAGGGTGTAGTATGCAACAATATTGTTTTATTCATCCTTATTTTTCAGTAGCATTTAGATATACTGCCTTATTGAGTTAGGTACATAATAATTTATCGAAGTTTATCAGCCGGGTGTGGTGGCTCATGCTTGTAATCCCAGTACTTTGGGGGGCCGAGCTGGGCAGATCACCTGAGGTCAGGAGTTTGAGACCAGCCTGGCCAACATGAAGAAACCCATTCTCTACTAAAAATACGAAAATTAGCTGGGCGTGGTGATAGGCACCTGTAATCCCAGCTGCTTGTGAGGCTAAGGCAGGAGAATTGCTTGAACCTGGGAGTCGGAGGTTGCAATGAGCTGAAATTGTTCTATTGCACTCCAGCCTGGGCAACAAGAGCGAAACTCCGTCTCAAAAAATAGAAAAAAATTTAAAAAAGATTAAACTTTATCAGCACTCATGGGATATTATAAAGTTGAATTAAATATAATATAAATTAAATATAATATCAATGGCCCAAATGTGTGATATAATACATTAGCTTTCAATATGATTACTGTTGGAAACAACACATTTTTTTTTAAATTTATCTCTTAAAAATGCTGTTTCTATTAACACAAGCTGTTTACAACTATAAAATTCCCTATACAATTATGAACACACCGGAAAGAGTTTTTAGTTTTCTATTTACTACTTATATACATGCACAACACAAAGGGAAATCAGAGGATTTATGATTCATTGATTTGGTCTTGAATATTATCAAGAGTAATGCTGACTTAGAGATTTGTCTCTGAATTAGAGCACCTTTATTTTTTCAAATATTTGAGATATGATGGCTTTATTAACCAATATTAATAAAATGTTGTTAGCTTCTGTAAAGAAAACATAAAATGTCTGTGTCTGTGTGTGCATGTGTGTGTGCACAACCTATATCTGCATAAAAATAAGATAAGCCACTACTAGATGCATAATTTATCTTGCTACCATCATCATATGCATGTTTTGCTATTTCTCTCCTTTTGGAGTTTTCTCCTAGAATAGTATGTATTCAGTCCCACAAAAATGAACACATTCATATTCTCTTTATCAATTAAAATTTTCATGCTATATTTTTCCTTTTATTCTTAATGAATTAATCACTGATTTAGGACTTTTTTCCTTTAAAAGTTATAATATAATTAAAAATTTAAGATTATACTTTTTGGTAAAATTTTGAATTATTTTTAAAAGTATTTTAAACCTTTAAAGGCCACATACAGTTTAGTTACTATGGTGTGGAGAGATAGCTAAACTTTTTGATCCTCTTTGCTCAAAATCGAAACATCAAAAATCACAACACCTACATGTTAATTATACAACTCTTCTTAATACTTAAAATGTATCTAAATTAACTTTATAGATAAATAATTATAAAAGATAATTAAAAGCCTTTACTATGTAAACTTTGCATCTAGAAATATTATTTTTATTGTTTATGTCATGGTATGGTTCTATTGTAAATTAAGTATTCTGTTTTTATGTTAACAATATTTTATTCAATAGAGCTTCATTTTATCTACTATTTTTTTCTTTCTTCTGCCTTATAATGTAAAGAAATATATTATCTGTTCCTGTGAAAATTCATGTTTAAATATTGGCAACTTTCATTGCATTTTCTGCCAGCAACACTCAGGACTAACAAATCAATTTAGACTTAAATACTTAAAGTGCTCAGGCCTAAAAAAAAAATACAAGCAGTACAAAGATTTACAATCTATATTAATTTAAAATGATTCTTTCCTATGGAAATTCTCAGAGCTGTCATACCTTAACATGTCAGATTTGCTATACCAGTAACTTCCACTTACTTACAGCTGTGTAGATTTTTTTTTGTAAATATATGAATAACGATTTCCAGGGATTTTATTCTGTTTGCTTTAAAGGCAATTACAGAGAGTAAGACATTAAGAAAAGGCCCATCAGAGTGCATTAGGCTTGTTTAATGTGATTTGGAAAATGATATCCAAAGAACAAACCACTACCAGCCTACTGCAAAGTGATTTGCCTTGATGTCCTATGATTACTCACAAGTAGAACCCTAAGGAAGTATATAACTTGCTTTTCACTCATGCGAAGTCTATCAAAAAATTCTACCTTCTGGGGTTGATTTATGGTAGCTTTGACTTAGTGGTAACCCTGTTACGTTGGTGTTTCTGAATTAATAAATTAGTATTTAACAAAAAGGAAACAGTCAATTGATTATTAAAAAGTGGCAACTAGGCTGGGCGCGGAAGCTCATACCTGTAATCTCAGCACTTTGGGAGGCCGAGGCGGGCAGATCACAAGGTCAAGAGATCAAGACCATCCTAGACAACATGGTGAAACCCGTCTCTACTAAAAATACAAAAATTAGCTAGACGTGGTGGTGGTGCACGAGTGTAGTCTCAGCTACTCTGGAGGCTGAGGTATGAGAATCGCTTGAACCTGGGAAGTGGAGATTGCAGTGAGTCGAGATCCTGCCACGGCACTCCAGCCTGGCAACTGAGCAAGACTCAGTCTCAAAAAAAAAAAAAAAAGAAAGAAAGAAAAAGAAAGTGACAACTAGCAAGTTGGTATCACTTTTGTTCCTCCTGGACTTTGGGTTTTTAAGACGACAATATGTTTTAATTTTACTGCCTAAGGAAACTTGTACTACCTTTCTATTCCTATGCATAAATATTCATAATACCAATTATGAGAAATACAGACATTTCATACTAATTTCCTATTATTTCCCTATAGCACATTAAAAAGATCATCATTTTGTGTTTTCTGTTGTTCTGTGACTTTTTTCACTGCAAACATTGAAAAGCACTCAATAAATTTCATGTAGATTATATTAGAGAAAGGTAAACCAAAGTGTGTGTGTGTGTGTGTGTATGTGTGTGTGAAAGCCTCTGTCCATGCTTCCAAATAAGGAATAGAATGGATTGACTGGAACTAAAGAGTTCTGAACAAATAGTAACCAAAGTCTGACCTGAGAAACACAGGGATCTGTCTCAGACAGACTGACAGATTGCCTGAATTAAGAGAAGCATCTAAAAGTTTAGACAGGAGCTTGACCCGTAAGTTTTCTTTTCAGTTACAAGTGTCTACAACTGGGAAGAAGGGTTGAGAATACACTATGGCAGACCACCCTGTCATGGACTCTTCAAGGAAATTGGAGTCATCCATTTGTGAAAATAATAGGATGTAAAAAAAACGAAAAAGTTCAGGTCACAACCAGTGGGTGGGTTCGTCAAGGCTAAACTACATGTCATTTATCATGCAGCAGGCTGGCATCAGAGTTTTAGGAAAGCAAGCAGAAGTTCATGATGAACCGAGGCTCCGAAAGAGCACACTGCTGCTTCTGCAGCATTCTGTTGGTTAGAGCAGGTCAGGAGGCTAGGCCAGGAGAGGTAAGAAAAAGCATATTAGGTGAACCTATGAAGTCACATCGAAAAGACCATTACTTCGGGAAGGGGTAAAGAATAGAAAGACATTTCTATTAAATCACTTTAACATGTATGTCAGATAGCATATTTCAGTAGATTATTTACTCACTTTACTTTCCATATTTTATTGATTTCTTTTAGATTAAAAAGTTTTCTTGGCAGAATTCAAGAAGGCAATTAGAGAGTCTTTGTGAGGTCAATTTTAAAAGGTTTGTGTTCCAGATACTATTTTACTTAAGTTTAAAAGATTTTAAAAATATTTTTGAACATTTTGAAAATGTGTCCTTTGTTTTCAATGGTATGGCGTCTCTGTTAAGTCTGTCTTCAATCTGAAATTTGTTCATTTGTGTTTGATCTACTCTTCTCATCTGTATTTCATATTTTGTCTTTGTTTCTAATGTTCACAGATTTCTTTTTGTCACACTTAATTGTGGGAATTTGTTCCTTTTCACATATTTATCTCTTCTTGACCCTCTGTGACAGATCAGCCTGATAATTTACACATTCTACTTGTCATCCAGTCATTATTAATCCAAGGCTTCTATTTTCCACTTAATTTATTCCTCGTCACTTATAACTCTATTACATAGGTACTGTACACTGCCTCTACGCTCCATGGATCTTACTCTTTATTTATTTATGTTTGTTTGTTTTGAGACAGAGTTTCACTCTGTTGCCTCAGCTGGAGTGAAGAGTGCAGTGGCATGATCTGGGCTCACTGTAACCTCTGCCTCTCAGGTTTAAGCGATTCTCCTGCCTTAGCCTCTTGAGTAGCTGGGATTACAGGCACGCGCCACCACACCCAGCTAATTTTTATATTTTTAGTACAGTTAAGGTTTCACCATGTTGGATAGGCTGGTGTTGAATTCCTGACCTCAGGTTATCCGTCCGCCTCGACCTCCCAAAGTGCTGGGATTACAGGCGTAAACCACCGCGTCCAGCAGGCTCTTACTTTTTCTGTTTCCCATAAGATTATCAGTCTTTGGTGGCTTTTAAAATAGGACATTTGCTAATCTTTTAATCTTCTAATTTATCCTGTTTTACTAGTTTATTTTTTAATTCAAACATTGAATTCCATATTTCAACTTTCGTATATTTATAGCTGTTAAATCAAATTTAGCTTAAAGCTGCCTCCTTATTTTAAGTTTGCCCTAAAGGTTTCTCTGTACATCATGAGCTATAACAAGTGGAGGTGTAAACAACTCATAGCATACACTTGTGCCAGTCACTAAGTTCTGGCCAATCAAAGTAGTCAAATGTTAGAACTGTGTTCAAATAAGGCAAGTGCTGAGCAGTAACCAATCCTGCTGTTTCTGCACCTCACTTCCATTTTCTGTATATCACTTTCCTTTTTCCGTCTGTAAAGCTTCAACCATGTGGTGAAGCTGGAGTCTCTGAGAGTACCTGGGCTCAAGAGGCTGCCCAATTCACTGATGGTTTATTGCTCAATTAAACTCCTTTAAATTTAACTCAGCTGAAGTTTTTTATCATATCCAATGTTTACTTTATTATTATTATTTTTTTTTTTTGAGCAGTGTTCATGCCACTGGAGTGCACTGGCATGAACACTGCTCACTGTAGCCTCGAATTCCCAGGCTCAAGCAATCCTTTTGCCTCGTGATGACTTTTTTTTTTTCCTTCTGGCTTTGGTGAGTGAAGAGACTTTTGATCCATCAGATTAGTTAACTATGGTGAAGCCCTTAGGTCAGATAAACTTCGATGTTGTTATGTGAGTGACTCCTCTTTGACCCCAGGAAACCGCCCTGTACTTCACCCAGGCACTCACTGCCTTTTCCAAGAATCACCTCCTCATGTTGAGCTAGCCTATCCTACAGTGGTGGAAATGGGTAAGCTGAACTCCACTTGTTAAAATTCTTCTCAACCCGGGGACATCTCATCTCTGTGTAAAATTGCAGTGTCTTCAGGGTCGGAAGCTTGTATTGCTCTTACACTGTTGGCAGTGAGTGGGTGATAATGCCCATAGGACAATGTGAGTGAAAGATGGGAACACAGCTAGAAAGCCATCATGCTACCTGCTATACATTTATGGTTCCTGGTCTTTTGCCTCACTAGGCTGTCGTTTACCCCACACACGTCAAGGTCTTGCCATATTATGTCTTCCTGAGCATTTTCCAAGTTTTAGTTATTGTTGTTGGCCGTGCATGTGTTTTCTAGCTGTTAGTTGGCTCAATCACCATCCCTCTCATTTCCATTCCATCTCCAAGGGTTAGGGTTGTCAGGAGCCAGCAGCTCTTTCTCTTATGACATTTTGCCTGAAGGCAACTTTTAAATGATTGTCATTGTGCCCCTTCCTCAAAACTAGATAGACTTTCCAAACAACATTTAAATTCTCTTATCCAGTCTCAGTACTTCACTTCCTATAAACGCTGTAGCTTATAATGAAAATAACATTTATTAGCTTTTCTAAATCTTGCTGAAGAGCAGCCGCACAGCATGGTCCAATTTCTCAAACTTTCATGTGGAAATATTATTAAGAATTTACATCCTTGAGCCTGGAATAGGGCACAGGGGTATGCATTTTTAAAAACCATCCTGGGTGATTTTCATTTACTTGGTCCATAGCCCATATTCTAAAGTAATTGCTAAAGGCAATTTCAACTCAGTGAGTAAAGCACAGTAGAAGCCAAAGGATATCTGTTAGGAACCTCCCATCCCCCTTCAAGGAAATAACCTAACTTCTTGAGAAATTGTATGCCCCTTAGACAAAAATGAGTAACATTTTCCAGCATGCTACTTTACAAAGGAATTGCTTAGACATATTTATTCTAGCAATCTCACATATTACTGACTATCCATGTTAAATATACTAACAAAAATACTGCACCCCCTCAATGTTTATAATGCAGATTTCATATTTTTTCTAATATTTTATTTAAATTTGATATGATA
Source organism: Plecturocebus donacophilus (assembly GCA_004027715.1). Taxonomy (NCBI): domain Eukaryota; kingdom Metazoa; phylum Chordata; class Mammalia; order Primates; family Pitheciidae; genus Plecturocebus; species Plecturocebus donacophilus. The sequence goes on along the minus strand of PVKP010006874.1, from coordinate 54,158 downwards.
TTTCCAGGAATATCAACATTCATGTCAGGTCAGTTTTTGCTTTCTGATTACAAATAGATTTTTTCCCTTTGGTTTAGCACTGGAGTGAATATTTTACTCAAAGTGTAGCAGAGTACTTAAAATATAACAGATAAATTTCAAAATGCTGCCCCATTGTCCAATAATTCCCCCATTATGTCCATTATGTCTAGGTTTTCCTCTGAACTTCACCAATTTATTTGGCTCAGAATCTTTTTTTTTTTTTAATTTCAAGAAATTATGCCATTTGCAATCATGACTATGATGACTGAGAATTGCACTAGAGATTTTCTAAGGTTATGGAAAAGGGTTTTGTAATAATTACCCTGATACAAAAATTCATAAACCCAAATCTGATGTCTTACTTCCTTTAATTAATGTCAAAATGCAAGCGACAGCTAGATTTTGTAAGTTACTAGGAGTAATTTCAAAATAAGACTCTTGTAGTTTAATCTAGATTTCAAGGATCTATTATTTATATGTTTAGGGTTCTATGCTCACATAGAGTACTAAGTAACTTTTTAAAAAATTATTATTGAAATTAATGGAGCAATGTGGAAGGACTATTTCACCTAAAGTAGACACAGACATGCACGTGCACACACACACACAGGCATACACAAGATCACCACCCAAGATTTCAATAGTCTATTGGTCACCATTTTATGCGTCCACTTTTTCCTTTCACCAGCAGCTATCAGCTTCACCAGTAGCTATCAGAAAGATGCTTCTGCTTCTCAGAAGAAAATTTAGCCTAGAACAAACCAATTTGCTTTCCTTAAGCTTTGTGCAGCAGGCCCTGGGGTTTCAGTTTCCTTTGCTCCCTGACCTAGAAAATGTTTCTTCTTCCAAGTCTATTATCCTAGAATATACAACAATTATCCCTTTCTATGCTTCAAGGCCTCCCGCCAAAAAATTTTCCTCTTTTAAATGCTTATCTTTCCTTTTTTCTAATTATAGCATTATAAATAGATGTACACAAGCCTTTAAAATTCTACCCATGACAAATTTCATTGCTTCATTTCTATGTGATTCATTGTACAAAATTCTTCAGATGTTTAAATTTATCACCTAGATTGCCAATTCTTTTTGGACATGTTATATTTACTGCCTAACTCATCTGTTGAACTTTTGCCATTCAATTATAAATATGTATTTTTTAAATTCTCAAAAATCTACTTAGTGCTTGTTAAAATATGTTTGATAGCTTTGGATAATCCCTTGACTTTTCCTCACATTTTCAACTTTATATTCATGTATACACACTCAGTTAAAATATATCATATATTTGTATAAGCATTTTTACATGTTTATATTAGTATATTAAAATTCACATCTTAATTTTTTTTCTTTATTTCCAGTATCTGAAGCCTTTACAGGACTGATATTGAAGGATTGTACTTTGTGATTTTTGTGTGTATTGGAACGTTGTTAATGAAAGATTTTAAGTCTTGAGTTGAGTTCTATTTTTCTTTTTCTACAGGGAAACTGAATTTATTTTACAAGTTACTTAGGAATACTAACAACCTAGAGCTACTTTAACCAAAAACTCTTCTTGAAAGATTTTGTGCCGTGCAAGGATTCAGGCCATGAGTCCATGTGAGGGATGGTTATGTTTCTCAATGGAGACATTTTCCTTCTTTATTCAGAGCAAACATCTGAGCAAATAGATTTCCTTACTGACCATTACTGTTGAGTGGATCTTTATAGATTGCTTGTTCACTGAGTGTGTAGTCCTTTGATGTACATGAGTTTATGCAGGTGTCTCTCTTCTGATTGTCCTGGCACATTCCTAAGTTTGCTTCTAATTACCCAATATGCCATTAGATTTGCAGATCCTCTGTGTAGGAAAGTCATCTTGTGGAGTGTTCAGCTGTCAGTAGAGAGGAGGCCTTGAAGAGAGTGGTTCCTTTATGCAGGCAGGTCATTCAGACATCTCTGCAGATCTTTGAAGCTCTCAGCAAAGAGAGTAGCTAGTTTCTGCAGGTCTCTGAAGCACTCCGCAGAGATAGTAGCTCCACTCTGAGGGAAGGTCAGCTCTGTATCTCTCAGCAGAGAGGGTACTCCTCTCTGCAGCTGGTCATCCCATTGTCTCTTTGCCCTCTTCTCCTCTGGCCATCTTCTGCCCTGTACTGGCTGAGCCCAGGGCTTTTATGGACCTCAGAGGGGAAGAAGTTCATGCTGATTGGTCCATGGGTAACCAGGGGCAGCCAAGAAGAGGCACCATGAATCCCCACTGCAGTGGGAGGGACTGGCCTGAAGGTGGGGCCTTTACTGGGGACCCACTCCTTTCTGCCCAGGACTCTGCCTCCTGCTGCCATTCATGGCCCCGGGTCTCATCCCCAACCCTGCTCCAAGATCAGAGCAGGTACCTAGAGTAGAGAGAGGCCAGGCAGTGGGACCAGACACCCCCTAGCCTGCAAGGACTGGCGTGGAACAGGGGGCTCCTTCCTGGGGCCCCTGAGGGTGCAGCCTGCAGAGACGCCTGGGACTTGCCCCTAGGAGTGTGGCTGCAGTGCCTAGGAGGGTGGCCACACCCAGGAAGGCAGATCCTGCCTGCTGCTCCCAGTCCTACCCCAAGAGTACAGGGAGGATGGTATCCACAGCTGCACTTTGGGAAGCTGTAGCCCGCCCAGGAGTGGCTCCATAGAGCAGGAGGCCTGGGTTTGTAGCTGTGGTTTGGGGATGGGGAAATCCTGTCCCGACTCAGAAGGGGCAGAGCTCCCACCCGCTCCATGGAGTGTACAGCCCCAGCCGCACCTCCCTGCTGGTGCCGGTATGATGGCAGCAACCACTGCCATCCATAACTAGAATGCTGGTTCGAAACAGATTATCAAAGAATTAGAAGGTGCTACAAACACATTTATCAGCCCTACAGAGTAGAGTTGTGATCAATAAAATGATAGAATCCTAGAGCTACAGCCTGTTTTGACTATTTACCTTTTAGCCTCTCAACAGAAGCTGTTATAATAATAAATCTATAATCAGAGCAGGAAACATGCAAAGTTACTAAATAATTGAATACCAAAAAGGGGCTTAGCCATTATTTGCAAGCAACAGCTTGGCAGGAATCTGAAAAATTCCTCCATCTCATTCATTCCAAGATATCAGCCACTACAACTCTATTAATCACCATATTCTGAAATGGCTAAATTTTGGTTTTGAATACTAAAATTTTTTTTCTTCTTCCAATATTCAGTTGATGCACGTATATTATTACATATAAATACACAATTACTTTTGGAACACTTTTCTTTCTCTTCTTCCTATGCTCCGTTTTACTCATAGATTTATTTTCACTTGGTACCTGTACACATCTTTATATCAGCCCTATTAATGGCTTATTTTGTTTGACTCTTGGTAGTACTAAGGGCTGCTCCTTTACCTTTCCTTTATATGTAAGAAGGAGACATTTCTCTGGGTTGGCTAGATTTAAGGATATTTTATTGGCCACATTTAGTGAATTGAGCTTTAAAATTGCATAGATAAATGTTGGTAGTCTTTGTGACTATTGTCTCTTTCTTTCTTTTTTATTTTGTTTTAATATCCCTCCACACTCCCCCTGCCACTTTGGTAAGAAATGGTTCTTGCTTAAAAGCAGTCAGAAGAGAGCAATGGTTGCTTGCTTCCTCAAAGAGGAGGAGAAGCCACTGTTTTCTCCTGTCTGTCACTTATTGGATCCTTTTTCTCCTAGAAGCATAAGCAGAAATAATCTAGGAGGTCTTCCCTTGTGGGAGAGAAGAGGCCTCTCCCTATTTCTTTGATTTCTCCTCTCTCTTCTCTACTGAGCATTTGGGACTAAGTTTTATTTGCCCTTAACTGCTAGACAGCGCTACACATTATAGACAATAGTTTCTCGATTTTTCTCTTATTTTTTCTCCTTTAACACAGATCATTTTTCATAATCGAGTAACAAAAGTCAGAATTTTGACTTTGCCTTGGGAAAATAAACTATAAAACAAAACTACCTTGCTACAGTTCTACACATGAACTTCAGTAAAGCCTAATTTATTAATAAAGTGTGTTTTTTAAGTTTGATTTGCTAGTCCTCAGCCCAAGCAAATATTGACTCTCAGACTTCTTATGGTTAAATTCATAAAAATGAATTTATTTTACTAGAACCCATTATAGAATTTGAACATGTAACTAGAATAATCAAATGGACATTCTAAATTAGCCATGGTGGTTGGGGATTAGGTGGGGAAATGTGAAGAAGGGTACAAGACAGGCAAGTGACATGATCCTTTGTCAGGCCCTCTTGAAAAGAATATGGATTCCTTATGACAGATTATATATCAATAGCTTTTTCTTAGCTTAAGCAGTCTAGCATGGTAGCTAGTATCTAATGGATGCCAAATAAATTAATGAATGGATGTATCAACATACATCTAATTTAAGCATTTTTTGCATAGATATTTGACCTATATGACCAGATTTGAAATGATGACCTCTTACCTTTCAGGTCTTAGTCCTTGATTTCTATTGTTCTCACCATTATTCACTGCTTTTTATCCACATTAGCCTCCTAGAAAAAAAAATACTATTGTCTTCTAGAATCTTTACACTTCCTATTTCCTCTGCTTGAAATGCATTATCCCCAAATTTTTACATTTACATTTCTCATCTCATATATTCAATTATTACTTCACTAGAGAGGAGACATTTTCTTTTTTATCTACACATTACCTTTGGATAGTGCCTTACATACAGAAGATATGCAATAAACAATTATTGATTTCTTGAGTGAATGAATGAGAGAGAGAGAGAGAAGGGGAGAGAGAAAATATGTGTGTGTATGTCTGTGTGTGTGTGTGTGTGTGTGTGTGTGTGTGTGTGTAGGCAATGGTGTGCTGATAGGTGTTTAAGAACTGGCTCCTTGAGAAATAAAAGGTCCGTGTTTTACAGACCTTGCTAATTTCCATGAGGTAATACTCTTACTATTCAAGGTACTGATGTGATATCACAGAACTTGGCATTGGGAAGGTATGTACCCAATTATTTCTTTGGATTCAGTGCAAGTTGACTTGAACTAGCTCCAGCACATTAAATCTATGTTTCATCCATCAAATAGATGTTCATTAGCAGGTATTAGGATGTGTAGCCTTTAAATGCTTCTAAAATCTAGCCCCAACCTGTATTTTTCACCATTTGCCTTCAATTTACTCGACCAGCTGATTACATGTGCTCAATTCGTTGTTAATTTGCCATTTTCATGTCCCTTCCTCATCTGCCTAGCAAATGTCTAACAGTGTAAGTCAAACTAAATAGTAATTTGAATTTTATAGTTTCCACCAAATTAACATGTCTTTTTCTAAATACTTAAATAACTATTTGGTTTATCAATGTTTTGCAGGTAGTAGAATGCCCAATATGTAAAGGAATTTAAAAATATTTCCTTAATTTATTGGCCTTTAATATTTTAGTGGTTTCCAAATGAAGTGAAAATTTAACTCTTAAAAAGAAATGAAACAAATTGTTTCTCTCTTTTCATAATAAAGCATAACATTGTATAACCTTATGTTTTTCTAGTGAATAGTAAATTTTGATGCATAGCTCTACAGCAAGTTGGAGAGATATATAATTCTCCCCTTAAGAGTTAGAGGTGGTAACTCATTAGCAAAACATAGAGGAAGACTAAGTGAAAGAACTATCTACACTCCTACTCTTGCTGTGCTTCCATTTAAACCACTCAGCAAGATATATGCCAAAAGAATTTTAAAACCCAACCTTTGAAAAATTGTTGGTCACAATCACCATATGTATTATGAAGAGTTAGTTATGAAATATGATTCATAGCTTTATTTGAAAATGAAACTGCATGCTTAAAATATCACAGCCCACTTATCAGGATTCTTAGTGTATAGTTCTTCAACCAAAGCTGAAGTTAATAGCAAAACATAATCTTTGCTTCCACTCAAACTTTGTAGATACTAATGCATGTATTCTATGGCAGGATTCCATTATTCTTAGGTCAGTTAGCCAAATATCACAGTAACATCTAAATAAACAACATCATAATTTCTGAAGAAAAGAAATACACACACATGACCTTGAAGAGAACTGAAAATCAATGCGGTGAAAGGGCCATTGAAAGGAACTCACTAATTTACTTAATGAGATCTTTGTGGAAAAAACCAACCAAAGACTTCATTAATCAATGTTAATTTACACTAAAAGAAGGATTTGTAGCTGTCTATGTGATAAAAGATTCAGAAAAACCCTCTGCTATATAAAGAATTTCAAAAGCATATTATTATTTACAAGAACTATGTTTTTTTATGTTCTCTGAATTTATGAATTAATGTTTTATTGTTATATAACAGATTACAAAAAATTTAGCAGGTTAAAACAACACATATTTATTATCTGACATTTTCTGTGTTAAGAATTTTAGTCAAGCTGTAGGTAAGTCCTTTTTTAATCATCTTAAGAACTCTTACCATGAGATCTACTCCTTTAATAGATTTTTAAGTAAAAATTGTGGCATTGTTATCTATAAGCATTATGCTGGACAGCAGATCTCTAGAACTTATTCATCTTTCGTTAATGAAACTTTATACTCCATCAATTAGCAACTTCCCATTTCCCTTACCCTTCAGTCCCTGGCAGCCACAATTCATTTTTTTGCTTCTATGAATTTAACTATCTTTAGGTATGTTTTTCACTCAAAGTCTTCAAGTCTAAAATCAAGGGGTTGGTTAGATTGTGTTCTTCTTCGAAGGTTATACTGGACAAAAATCCACTTCCAAGTTCACTCCATTAACAGAACTTATTTCCTTATGGCTGTATGACAGAGGGTCTGCTTTCTTACTGACTGTTGTCTGGAGGCCACCCTAGGGCCTAGATACCTCCTGTAGCTATACTTCCCTGCCATGTGGCTCTCTTCCTAGGAAGTTTAAAAGATGGCAGTTTGCATTTTCAAGGCTAGCGGGAGAGTATCTCTAATGTGTTTTGTACTTAACAGCATTATCTTTGCCATTTAGTGTAACAAAATCAAGACCATGTAATCCAATCACTTTTGCTATATTCTATTGGCTAGAAGTAAGTTACAGAACCACCTACACTCAAAAAGAAGAAATTTTATTAGAAGTCACTCACTGAGGATCGCCTTGTTGTGCTGGTGCCGTACTCTCATAATATTAAAACAGCCTCTTTCCTGTAACTTGGAGAGAAGTGAATACAGAATGTTGGTAGAAGGAAACCAGATATTCTATAGTACAAATATTTTCACAGCACATTACCTCTAAACTATCTCAATCCCCTCCTAACCATTTAACAAAAAAGAGTCAATTGTCAAATTTTAAAGATATTTTGTTTTGTTCCATGAAGGCTAATATACTAGAGATATTCTGTGACATTTTGTGTGCTGAAAAAATAAAAACAAAGTCTTATTTACCAAATAAATTATTGAGAAAAATGGAGGTCTAAATGTTTGCTATTTTCTAGACTGAATAGTACCTATTATTACTTGTCCACGAAATTAGGTCATCAATAAAATATGGGTTGTGTTTGACAATGAAAAATATCACGAGTTTGTGGCTTATGCAGATATTTAATGGCATATTTTCAGAATGCTATGTTTTCTCACATACTATCAATTTCTAACTGGCATCACTTTAATTTATTTCACCACACTAAGTTCAACAAAATAAATCAGGCAACATACTCATTTGCTTCGGCATTCTTTATTTGAAAATGATTTCTTCCCTCTTCTGCCCTTTCACTCCAGTGCTTTGTGTTTCCTGTGTATGTTCACTCTTACTGTTTCAGTGTAGCAGTATCATGCATTAGTAATTTTTCTGAATAAGGTAGGGCACACCATGAGTTTCAGAATTTGTATTAACTGCTCTCTTTAGTTGCTGTTTATTTCTCTTTCAGTACTCATGTGAGCTACAGAGGTGAGAAAAAGAACATGAAAAAATGATAGCATTTTACTTCAACCAGCAACAGGTAGTAGAGATTCAAGATAGTTGAAACAGACAGAATAAAACAATTAAATTTTTGTTTTCTTTTTAAATTTAGCTTCTGGCACTCAACTAATACAAATTAACACATAGATGAGGTAGAATAGAGGCTGAGATAAAAAAGAATGAGAAACCTTGACAATAATAAAAAAAATCTAATCTTATTTTTATTTGACTTTCAACCAAGAGACCAAATGTTGAAATCAAAACAAACCCTAAGGCTTTTACATGCAGTATCTGATGTACACAACAAAGCAGCAACTTGCAGTATTATAGGAGTAAACAGCATTTTTGCCTGATGGAGAAAATAAAGCAAAAACTCTAAACAAATTCTGTCCAAATTTGACTTACAAATTTTGATAGTCTAGAAAGAAAAACAACAAAATGAAAACTTAAACTAATAATCAGAATACAAAGCTACTTTGTTTGTGAAGGTAAATCCAAAATACACTAAGATTTATATATAGGTTTTACTTACTAATAAATTGTATTAACTGGAAGAATGCCTTTTAAAAATTAAGTTAACTGTTTAAATTGAGTTATATGAAACCATTTTTAGATAATAATGGGTGGTAAAACTGTCATTATTTGACTTTTTTCATAGTTTAAGCATATATGCAGTATTTCACGTATTTTTCATTAATATTCTCACTATCTTAATAAAAACTCTTGAGGTCTGTTATAAATTCACATAAATCCAAAATACTTATCACTATGATCATCATATAGAAGTTCCATCTATGCTGTTTGTATTTTTATTTGTGAAGACTATTTAAATGCATATCTTTTTGATCTGTGAAATTAAGAGTAAGTTGATTTAGTTAAAGAGAATGCATATTAACTTAGTGGTTGGACAAAGTTAATTTTCCAAAGTTTAGAATATTAAATAAATGAAAAAAATAAAGTGCAACAATGCTAACTGCAAAAACAACATATTTGGGAAAAAATTGACAAGTTGCAATTAATAATTCAAATTTAAAGCATTTAAAGCTGAATTTATGATCTACTCCTCTGAATGTAATCCTCTCCCCAACACTTTCAATCCAAGTAAATGACATTTTCATTTTTCATGAGTAGAAATCTGGGCACCATTATTTACACCTCAGTCTCACACTCTGTGCACACCCAATCTATCACTACTAAGTCCTGCTATTTTCTTTTATTCCCCTTGTATTTTAGGCAGTCCCTCTTTTCCTCATTGTCACTGCTATCACTTTAGCCTAAACTGCCTTTGTTTCCTGTCTCTTCTACTTCACTAATCTAAAAAAACCTCTTTAAACATCTACTCTCCTTTTCCTCAGACCTTCCTTTTTAAAGTAACCAGAGTAGTTTCAAAAAATACAAATGGAATCATATTATTCTTGGATGTAAAAGCCTACAAATGTTTTTCTTGTTGTTGTTGCTGTTGTTTTAATAAACTAAAGATTATGTTTGTAATTTTAAATACAACTGACAGACTTCAACATGTTCTTGTCCTGGAATATCCCCAGGCTTTTCAAACCATGTCCTTTTTGTTCACACTGCTTCCGTCACACCATTATTGCCACACATATCTTACTATCTAGGACCTTCTCTCTTCCCAGCCTTTTCACTTGGCATATTCTTACTCATGTTCTCACATTCGATCAAATGTCACTTTACTCTTCAACCTATTATAGATTTTTTCCTGTTATGTCTTTGCCTATCACATGGTTATAATTACATTTCATTAAATGATTTTTATTTTCATAGTTTGTGTGATTGTTAGCTTACTGTTATTATCTTCCACCAGATTTTTAAGTCAAGTAAACCCAGAAAGTTTATTTTGTTCCTGTCTATATCCTCAGTATCTGGAACTGAGTTAGTTTATAATAAGCAAAGAAAATTGTTGGATAAGTTAGTAAGAGGCTAAACGTTATAAATATACAACATTCAAGTAAATTTTGCTATTCTCTAGCATAGTAAATTTTGAAAAAAAAATAGAACTATGGGAATTTAAAGTTGTAATAAATCTTTAAGTTACCTAGATCATCTTTCTTTTCTTACAAACGACACCTCAGAGATGATTAGAGGTTTAGTATATATTATACAACTAGTTAAAGACAAGGCAAGGACAAAAAAATGAAGTCTTTTGTTTTCCAGTCCAGTATTGTGCACTGATACTTCGTATCTTATTACCATGATTGTGTACATTTCTTTAGCATTTAAAAAAAAATAATGTGCGTATCATTTTTGTATCTACGGCTCTTTATAGTTAACTGCTTATTTCTGTGGGAAACTAGTGTTTGGTTTCCAAAATACCACCAAGTCTCATTTTTCTACCTCTCTGACCAATCTGCTTGCTTTTATTTATTTTTTGCTTGCTTTTAAAAAACATTTTATTGAGGTATTATTAACATGTAAAAAACTGTAAATATTTAAAGTGTGCAACTCAATGTGATTGGGGATAAGCCTATGAAACTATCACCACCATAGAGCCATTAACATATCTATCCCCTCCCAGTTTCCTCACAAAGCTATTATTATCATTAGTGGCAAGAAAACGTAACGTAAGAACTATCATTTTAGCAAGTGGTAAGTATACACTTGTTAGCTATAGTCACTATGCTGTGCATTAAATTCCAAATGCTCACTCAATTTATAACTGAAGGTTTATACCCTTTGATCATCATCTCCCCATTTCTAGCAACTTCCGGCAACCACCATTCTACTCTCTGCTTCTCTGTGTTTGACTGTTTTAGATTCCATATATAAATTAAACCATACACTATTTGTCTTTATGTGTCTGGTTTATTCCCCTGGATGGACCTGAAGAACATTATGCTTGGTTTTTTAATGTGGCTGTTACTCAAAATTCTGTTCTGATTCTCCCCCACATTTCATATTCTGTAGCATTTTGTCACGAGATCCTTGGGGTGTTGCTTTGCCAGCCTGAAATGTCTGTGGCTGGTGGTGACTTTGCCCAAGTTTTGTTCAGGCCCACTGGACTCATTCTGTCCACTCAGCCTGGCAAGCTGTGCTCACCTTGCACTACCAGCCTGGATCCCATACCTGCCAAAAGTATGCCAGGTGCAGAGTGGAGAGGAGTGCATGAACAAGTGAACATGGTGTCCAGCCACTGTCCACAGCCGGGTACACTGGCTGCATCAGGGAGGGCAGGTCCAGGGACCTGCATGGGCACTGGCTCTCTGCAAAGCTACAGCTGGTCCAGGCATACTGCAAGTGGCTTCCACTGCTGGCACCAGGGAAGGTCAGGGTGCCTGAAAGCTTGAAGACACTGGGAACTGCAGAATCCCAAAGAAGGTGTCACTGCCTGGCTTGGAGATCTCCTATGTCTGGACTCCTCAAAGGGCTTCATCTCTTCTCTCCTTCTCTCTTTCTCTTATTTCTCCTTCTTGTCACCCACAATGTGGCAAGCAAGGGGCGTGTTTCAGTGCTATTTGTGTTACAGCTGTTTTAGTTCTGCCATTCAGCAGGTCCCAAGTTTTGTCCCATGTCCAGGAAGAATGAGGTATGTGGAAAACTGGAGGATGAGCAAAGTGAAGAGGTGCTTTACTGAGTGACAAAAAGCTCTCAGGAGACCCAAAGTGGGTAGCTTCTTTCTGCAGGTAGGTAATTCCCATGAGTGCATCTTTCAGCAGAGAGGAAAATCTGGAGTAGGTAGCTCCTTTCTGCAAGCAGATCATCCCATCATCTGTGCAGCCCTCAGCAGAGAGGGTTCTGTTACATCATTATTACCACACATATCTTACCATCTATGTTACTGTTGCATGCTACCCAACTGAAGTGGACATCAGCTCCTATCCACAGAAAAGACATTGCATCATCCACCTGAGTCCAGGGTTTTTATGGGCTTCAGATGGGAGGATGTGCATGAGGATCGGTCCATGGACAGCCATGGGTGGGCATGGAAAAAGCACCGTAAGTTCTCACTCAGGTCTGAGGAACTGGCAGCCAGCTCCAGGCTTCAGGTCATCTCTGGCTTGAAGTTAGGGCTTCACTGGGAACCCACCTCTTTCTGCCCAGGAGCTTTTCTGCCTCCTGCTGCCATCAACCTGCCATCTCTAGTGCCCATGGTGTCAAGGCTGTTCATTTTAAGGGGTGCCTACAGGCCCATGCTGAGCTTCCCTCTGCCACCCTTGGACTTCCTCCTGCGCTTGTTGGTGCTGAAAGTACTGAGGGGGCCGAAGCAGCAGAGGTATGGCATGTCAGTGCTGCTCCAAATGCACACACAACTGGCAGGGTCACATAAGCACCTGGGCTTGGCCTCAACTTTGCTCTGAAATGGAAGTGGGTGCCAGGAGTGAGGAGAGGCCAGGCAGCAGGGGGAAGCATTTTTGAGTCTGTGGGAGGAGGGGGCTTCCCAGGCCCATAAGAGTGCAGGGATATCTGGGTCCACAGCAACACCTGGGTGGCTGCAGCTGCACCTGAGATGGTGGAGCTTTCTCCCTGCTAACTTGGAAGTGGGCAGGGCTTCCATCTCTGCCTGGCTCCCGCTGGCTTATGGAGCACACAGCCCCTGCTATACCTCCCAGCTGCAGCCAGCATCTTCATGGGAGCCGCTCCAGATGGGCTGCTGCTGCCATCAATTACAGGAGGATTCCATATACTTCAAATCCTTCCACTATCGTATATATGATAATTGATCCAAAATTTAAATCCCAAGGTTTTGTCTTTCTAAACTGAGTAGCCCACCTACTAGACATTGCTAATTGGAAAGTTCATAATGCCCTAAAAAAAATAAAAATAATTATCTACTCCAAAATGGTCGTTATCATCTTCAATATGAGACAATACTATTTTCCTTTTATACATACCAATGACTGGACAATGAAAAGCATCTCATTCTCCTCTGTCATGTCCACTTCCTGCCTCACCTCAGTCAATTTTTCATAATTCTCTGTGAACTTTATCACTTAAATATTTCTAGATCTGCCCTTCCTCTCTATTACCACTGCCATTGCAATTATCTGTTTCTGCATATCTCTCAGATGGATTATCGCATCAATTGGTGAAACCATTTCTAATTATGTTCTCCTTAAACCACACTTCGTAGTACCTCCAAATTCTTTTTTAAACTAAATATTTATTAGGATGGATTTTTTGTTTTTTTTTTTTTTTTGAAGAACATTATGAAACAGCATGGATGAACTTTGAGAATATTATGCTAAGTGAAATAAGCCAGTCAAATGAGGACAAATACCACATGGTTCTATTTAAATGAAGTATCTTAAAAAGTAAAACTCACAGGAGCAAAGAATAGAATAATAGTTGCCAGGAGATAAGGTAAGGTGAAACAGAGAGTGGCTATTGTATGAAATTTCAGTTATGCAAGATAAGTACTACATATCTGATGTGTAACATAGTGCCTGTAGATAACAATACTATTTTGCTTTTAAAAATCTCTCAAGAGTGTAGGTCTCATGTTACATGACCATCTCACAGTAATATTTTTTTAAATTTATTTTAGGTTCTGGTGTACATGTGCACATGCATATGTATGTTCATCACAGTAATTTTTTAAGTTTATGATGAAACTTTCTTGAATTAAATATTTTATCAGTAAATATTCACTTGTCTTTAACATAAATAGTAAAAGTCTTTCTATTCCTTAATATTTTTGGTCACAAGTAAAAAAAATTCAAATGAAGTTGAGTGAAGAAAAAGAATGTATTGTTTTATAAAATCTAAGAAAGGAGTCAACCACAGGAAAGACAAAGATAACTGTACACATCGTATATAACTGAACAGAACACAGGGACTCAAATACCATCGAGATATTCTCTCCCTTGTTCTCTAAGTTTCTCTAAACATTAGCACGATTCTCTCTCACATTGTACTCACTCTTTCAAAAAGAAAAGAGAGAAATTACCACCAAAGCAGAGGAATAACAGAAAAAGAAATAACCACCAACTTACTAAGCTTGACTTTAATCCCAAATCTGTAAAGACTCAAGCAATTCAACCAGTGTCCTACATTAGCCCTATTATATTACAAAGTTTGAACTTCATTTTCTCTCTGATGGTGTAAATCAACTTGCAAGAAAAGCTGTAAATATCTTTCAGAGAAAAAAACTGAATTTTGGTTTCAGAAAATATTTACAGTACAATGTTGTTCCCACAGCTTTGTTCAAGAAAGGACTACTGTGTTGCTGTTGCTCAAGACGCGAAGCTAGATCTCTTTCTTACTGTCACTTTGTTAGCACAGTCACGCAATTGACAATAACACCCAAAAAGAAAGTAGCATTTCTCAATACTCCTAATTTCCCTATGTAGCTAAATAATTTAGCACAGTATGTGTTTGAATCTTATTTGGTTCCTTTCTTATTCATTCATAAAATATATGGTTTCTAAATTGGTTTAATGGAAGCAATTATCAGAACAATATTCATTGGAAGTGCTGTGCATGAGGAAAATCCATGAAAATAGCAAATACACTTTTCTAGATAGAGTTGTACAATCATTTTAGCTCAAGAAACAAGCAGACCAGCACTAAGTGATTGAATAGCATTCATATTAATCTATCTTGAATTTAATATATTCTAGTAGAATGTAAACTCCTTTATAATAGCCAGGACTTCGTTTTGATTGATACTAAATTTCCATTGCCACAAACAAGTAAAAATTCACCTATAATGTCATATATATGTGTGCTAACTAATGGTCATAGTTCTAATTGTATTGTCTTTTTAAAAAATCGCTATTTCCCAGGTGTAGAGAGTTATAAATCAACAACATTTAGAGATAGTACCTCCTCTCAAAACCTTACACAAGTAGCTGGTAAATACTTAAGCTATATCAAGGTGGGCTCTTCTCTTTCAAGAATCAAATAACTGTTTATAAAAATAGCAGTAGAATTTATTTGCCAACAATTTAAAAGTCTTGAAAAACCAAACATCCACAGCAAGTAGTCCATTCATATATGAATGACATGCAATGAAGACCCTCTGGATCTGAACATTTTGTGCCTCAGGTAATTGCTGAGTGGCTAGAATATGAAGAAAAATTGTTTCCTGGATTTCAGTTCTATACATCTTGGCAACTCTAGTTGTTCCCCAAAATATGGAACAATGTTCCTGCTCTTTCTCTCCATGCCAGATTTATATCCTCATTTTCCCCCGTAAACTCAAATTTCATATCTCATAGCTTTACAGAGTAAAGCAACTATGCTAATTTTTTTAAACAGAGATAAGAATAGCGATGCTATTAAGAGATGAAGCTTGGGGAAAGGATTCCCTATTTAACAAATGGTATTGGGAAACTTGCTAGCCATATGCAGAAAACTGAAACTGGACCCTTTCCCTACACCATGTACAAAAGTTAACTCACGATGGATTAAAGACTTAAATATAAGCTCTAAAACCATAAAAACCCTAGAAGAAAACCTAGGCAATACCATTCAGGACATAGGCATGGGCAAAGACTTCATGACTGAAACACCAAAAGCCATGGCAACAAAAGCCAAAATTGACAAATGGGATCTAAGTAAACTAAAGAGCTTCTGCACAGCAAAAGAACTTATCATCAGAGTGAACAGGGAACCTAAAGAACTGGAGAAAATTTTTGCAATTCATACATCTGAAAAAGGGTTAATATCCACAATCTACAAAGAACTTAAACAAATTTGCAAGAAAAAAACAAACAATCCCATCAAAAAGTGGGTGAAGGAGATGAACAGACACTTCTCAAAAGAAGACACTTATGCAGCTAACAAACATATGAAACAAAGCTCATCATCACTGGTCATTAGAGAAATGCAAATCAAAACTACAATGAGATACCATTTTACACCAGTTAGAATAGCAATCATTAAAAAGTCTGGAAACTACAGATGCTGGAAAGAATGTGGAGAAATAGGAATGCTTTTACACTGTTGGTGGGAGTGGAAATTAGTTCAACCATTGTGGAAGATAGTGTGGTGATTCCTGAAGGATTTAGAACCAGAAAAACCATTTGATCCAGCAATCCCATTACTGGGTATATACACAAAGGATTATAAATCATTCTACTACTACTAAAAAGGCACATGCACACATATGTTTATTGTGGCACTGTTCACAATAGCAACGACTGAAATGCCCATCAATGATAGACTAGATAAAGAAAATGTGGCACATATACACAATGGAATACTATGCAGCCATAAAAGGGGATGAGTTCACATCCTTTGCAGGGACATGGATAAAGCTGGAAACCATCATTCTCAGCAAACTAACACAGGAACAGAAAACCAAACACTGCATGTTCTCACTCATAAGTGGGAGTACAACAATGAGAACACATGGAGACAGAGTGGGGAACATCACACACCAGGGCCTAACAGGGGGTGGTTGGCGAGGGGAGGGATGGCATTAGGAGAAATACCTAATGTAGATGGTGGGTTGATGGATGCAGTAAACCACCATGGCACGTGTATACCTATGTAACAAACCTGCACATTCTGCACCTGTATCCCAGAACTTAAAGTATAATTTATAAAAATAATAATAGTATGAATAAATAAATAAAACGAATGCAGCCAGGTCATGCCTGTTATCCCAGCACTTTGGGAGGCCAAGGCAGGCAGATAACCTGAGGCCAGGAGTTTGAGACTAGCCTGACCAATATGGTGAAACACAATCCTACTAAAAATACAAAAATTAGCTGGGTGTAGTGGCATGCACCTGTAGTCCCAGCTACTTGGGAGGCTGAGACAGGAGAATTGCTTGAACCGGTTGGATGTTGCAGTGAGAGAAGATCACGCCACTGCACTCCAGTCTGGGTGACAGAGCAAGACTCTGTCTCAAAAAAAAAAAAAATAAATGCTTAGGAAGAGAAAGCATTAAAAATAGGTAGGATGTCACTGACAAATAAAAGGCCCTTGTGATGTTATATTGTTTGAGATATAACATAGGCGTATGAAAGGTAAGAGGATTGATAAAGTAAACATCAACAGAAAATATGTAGAATGATTCCTACATGGAGTCCTACTTGATCTCTTATTTGTGCAATTATAGGAATATATTCTCAACCAATATTTCTCAGAATTATAGCTTTGCTATATTTTATATGAGGTCTCATACAATCTCAAAATTCAAGTTATGTGTCATAATCTTAAGTTGATTAAACCTAAAGTGAAAAAGGAAGTAAGTTTCTTTCCTAAAGCATTATCTATGTAAAATGTGCGATTCATCAGAAGCTCAACAGAAATTATACATATTTCAGAATAAAAGTGTACTAGAAATATAAGAACCAAGATAGGATTTTGGAAAGTATTTTAAAGTTCAAAAGTATTTATTAAAATAACCAAACGTAAAAAGAGATAGAAAGAATGTAATTCAAAGTTGCTTCTGGCCCTCTCCATTGGCTGAAAAATCTCTGGTAAAGGCTAAAATGTAGCTCCTATTAAAATTGCATTTAAAAATATGAAGGTTTAAAAACAGTAAGTAGAAATTCTCCATGGCTCTTTGTAAATTGTCTAACAACATCTTTCAAATATTACCCACAAGTGATTATGCTTGGAAGCACTACTCAGTTGTTGGCTAACAGCAGATTTTAAAAGCTGTAGGCAGAAGTCATCCTGCAAGTAAACACTAAATAATTAGTTGCTGTGTGTAATTCACAGAGATGCTAATTATATGGGGATAATGACAAAAAACTAATTGTTTAAATTAAATATAAAGCCATAACTTTTCTTCCCCCTTATTTTCTTACATTGTCTATCAAACAATATTGTGAAAAATAATCCCAACATTCAAGATCTACCAGGCTTCACAGAAAAATATTTTTCTTGTCTTTCTCTTATTATTATTATTCTTATTATTCTCTTATTATTATTATAATGCATCCATCTACAAAGACAATTTCTAGAAAGTCCTCCAGTCTTTTTGATTCTATTACTTTCACTTATATTTACCTTTCTTTAATGTATTCATGTCTTCAGATTTTTAATAATCACAAGCATATACTACCCCTAAATGTCCTCTGTTTTCCTTAGCAGGATGTAACTATCTACTCCTATCAATAATTCTAAAATATTTATCATTTGTATGGCACTTATTACATTATTTCTGTTAGGAATAATGTGTCCATTGTTGCATGACCTCCGCTACTAGATTTTAAGTCTCCTTAAGGCAGTCAATCATTTTCTTTTTCACATTTACACTTAAGAGTGTGTCATTACATAGTAATCTTTTTAATGTTTCCTGAATAAATATTCTGACCACAGAAACAGATCATCCACATGGTTTTGACTGAATTATAAAGATATGTGACAAAACAGCAAATGGTGTAATTAAAGTCACCAATCAATTAAGAAACTTTTTAAGTCATCTTATTGCATAATTTCACCTTCCATCACTTTTCACTTACAATTAGAACCCATGTCAAAGAATGACACTCTGGACTTCAGGGCTAATTATTTGGGAAGTCATTATAATTATCTACATATTTCTCCTGAAATGTGTGTTGACTATTGGCAGACTTTTGTGTGTTGTCAAAACAAATTGTGATACCTAATATTTAATCAAAATTACTTTTCAAGAGCAAGGGTTTTTTAAAATAAATTTTCTTTTCCTTTTTAGTCTTTTAATAATTACACAGTTATTGACACTGTATGTTTAGTGCTTTATTTTAATTATATATCAAAGTATAATAGTGTTTTGGCCAATGAATTACATTGACACAAATGTTCAAATATTATTTTTATTGACTTGAAGTGCTGCAAAAATCTTTTAAGAGATATGCATAACTCCATTTTCTAAATGGTAATGATAATTTTAATAATATGCCAGAAAGGCAAAATTCTTCCTTTTCTAGTTATGGAATAGTTTATAAATATATTTATTATCAATAAGGATAGAGAAAAAGGGTCTTTGTGCAGTATTTTATCTTTGTACACAAGTATTATATTATACTGAAATCGCTTAAAGCCTAAAAGCTATATTAATGTATGAAACTCCTATAAAAAGATCAAATGGTGCCCTGTAAATGAGAAGCTTTTCTTTTAAATTATATTACTTAAACAAGTGATTTTGCTAGTATAATTCAATTTAAAATAATATTAATTTATATTTTAATGTATCAGGTTATGTATTTGATTTCCTTGTGTTATAAAGAGGTGTGTTTGTTTCGCCAGGCATGGTGGTGTGTGCCTGTAGTCCCAGCTACTCAGGAGGCAGAGGCAGAAGAGTTGCTTGAACCTGGAAGACAGATGTTGCAGTCAGCTGAGACCACGCCACTGCACTTCAGCCTGGGTAACAGAGTGAGACTTGGTCTCAAAAAAAAATATGTTTGTGTATTCTATTTAATTTAAAGCAAAATTTAAATTTGTGTCAGTCATCAATATCTCCTATTCTGTTTATCATATATAGTATTTAGAATTTAAATCCATAGCTCCATAAACACCTTTCATATAAAAATTGTTTAGTTTCAAAAGACAGAACAATGGAATATATCTTATCCTGAATTAAAAGTCCTCTAGCATTACCTTAACATGCTTTAAGACCTATATAGATGTAGCTTACATTTTATCATTGAAATTATATTAAAATGTATTTGGTAGCTAACATGTCCAAGTATGTGTATTGGCCGTCAACTTTAAACTTATACGTTGAAGTAGATACACACTTGCCACTCATTGTAATTAATAATACCAAGCAACTGAATTCAAAATGTGATCCAAGAACCCGTGGAGTCATTTAGACTCTCGGTTAGGGGTTTGTAAGACCAAAACTCTATTCACAATTACAAATAATACTTTTCCAATATGTTGCTTATTGTAGTGACGGCACAAAAACACGCATGGCTAAAACTGCTGATGCCTTAACAAGAATTAATGTCATGGCACCGAGCTGTACTGGCTGTCATGGTATACTTCACCACCATGCACTGTATTATGAGGAAAATATCAGTGAAAATTTAGAAAACATATTGTATTTCTATAAAGTACCCTAGGCCAAATATATTGTAATGAAGATTTACATTCAATGAGCTTAAGCATTCAATGAGCTTAAGTTTTTAAGCAGAAATCTGCACAATGTGTAAATAATATGCAATATATTAAAGGAATAGTCATAGATTTCTAGATTTCAAAAACATATATATATATAATTGTCTTTAAAAAATCCTAAACACCACTGTGGCTAGGGAGGAATGAAAATATTTATCAACTTCCCAATGCATTTCCAAATAATGCCAAAGTAAACTAATGTCAAATAATAAAAAGCTGAGGAAGAATGGAAGAAAGACAATATTTTTTGAAAGGACATAATATACCAGACATTAGGATTAGAGCTTTACCTGATTTATCTCAATTAGCGATTAAGGGATAATCACATTAATATCTTGAACTAGAAATTTATATTGAAGGCATTCAAGAAGAGAGGATAACCAGCAGCACCAGTTTCACATTAAATAATAACAGATGAACTGCAAGTCTTTAAATGCTGTACTTACTGATCTAATTTGATTCTCATTTTTCTCAACATTTTTTAATATTGCCCAGTAGTCATCACAACTTGTAGTTCTGTTATTCTTTACAAATCTGCAGTGATGGCATTATCACTCAAACTCTAAGCTATGTGTAAGATTGCAAAGCTAACAATGTTATAAGGTTGTTGGTAATTAGGTTGATAGTATGCTACTGTGCTCAGAGCAAAGGGAGTAGGTTGTGCAAAAAGAGAGGACTGTGTCTTTCTTCAAGAACTTATCATTCAAAAGATTTCCGCATTTTGAATAAGCATGAAGAATTTCTAATAAAGCTGATTCTAAGGTAGAGTTAGAATTTTGGGTAAATGGACAATGTCTAAAAGAAATTTACAGTATATTCAGGAACAAATTTGTCAAAAATAAACCTGGTAATAACTTACATTTCTAAATATTTAGTTCTCATTATGTGATCAACTGTACTGAAAACCTTTCCTTTACCTGTTAATTTAACTTGACTTTTCAGGGTCAAATAGCCAAAACCTAACTAATAATGCAACTTTTGAAGAAACGGAAAAAAATGTGTATTGTGAAAATGTTGAATATTTATAAGTAGAGTTCACCAAATAACATAGAAAGGGGTTGTTTAATTCTATATTAACTAGAAATTTATAAAATAGAGACCTACCCTTTTTGGAAACTGATTAATATGAAATAAAAACTACATTTCCATGCACAACTTATTTCCTACAATTTAATTTAAACTGAACAGATAAAAATAAGGAAGACAATATTGTTTGAAATGTTAACCTACTTAAGAATGACAGGATCCTATTGTAGTATATTTTTTTTCCCCAAAAAGTATCTATCAAGGACACAAAGCATTTCAAAGGACGCCATTCAAATTTTATATAAATGAAAAAAAATTAATACCCTCAAATACATTAGTATCTATAACAAAATTGAATATTGTAAGGTTGCTTGCTAGAGGAAATTTACTACTTCAAAAGTGAAGTTATAAAAATTATACTATTAGAATATAAGAAAAACACCCAAATTATTAGACATTGAACATGCAGTGTACATCAAAATACTGTATATATAAAATAAATGGATGGGACGATTATTAGTGAATATTCATTTAGGGTTAGAAATACATTTTAGAAACAGTCACAACTTCAAAGAACAGAAACCAAATGAAAATGAGATTACACTTCAATTAAAATTACTGCTTAATTTAATTAAAAAATAAGACATTAAAATGGAAGCAGAAATTAACAAAATATTCTGTAAATTTATATGACAAAATAATAATTTATCCTAATACATAGGGTTTTTAATAGTTCATGTGCTTTTATAATTATTTATATTAGGAAACCTTTGAAAGCTGACAAAAGCGCACAAACAGGCAGGATCACAAAAGAAAGGTAAAGTGATAACATATATTCAAATTTATTTCCAATAAAAACTATAATTGAGAGGAGAATTTTTCTAATTTGTTTTACTAGTTGTAATACATGTGCCAGAAACTAGTAATTTCATTAATGTCTCTCTTACCTATACACATATCTACCGTGACAACATAGACAATTTTCTTTTCATAATATAATGCAAACAATGTTTTCACATTTTTAGCATTCAACATCATGTCTAAATATATTTTCCAATAGGGTTGTTTTGTACACGCCCTTTATCAGATTAAGAACATATTCACTGATTTCTAGTGTAGTAACGTTTATTTTTATTTTTACTTATTTATTATTTATTTTGAGACAGAATCTGGCTCTGTTGCCCAGGCTGAGGTGCAATGGCAGGATCTTGGCTTACTGCAACCTCCACCTCCCGAGTTCAAGCAATTCTCTTGCCTCAGCCTCTCGAGTAGCTAGGATTATAGGTGCCCAGCACCATGCTGATTGCATTTTTTTTTTTTTTTAGTAGAGATTGGTTTTCACCATGTTGGTCAGGCTGGCCTCGAACTCCTGACCTCAGGTGATCCATCCGCCTCAGCCTTTCAATATGCTGGGATTACAGGCGTGCGCAATCACAGCTGGCCAGTAACTTTTATTTTTAATCATGAAGCCAACTTGAATTTTATAGAATGCTTTTTATGCATATAAAGAGACAATGATATAAGGTTTTTGTAATTTTATAGATGCTGGGGATTTTTAATTAATTGATAGGAATGTTTTAAAAATTTTGCATTGTTTTAAAATAATCAATTTATGCTTAATGTTTTGGTATTTTATAATTTTAGCATTTCTTATAATAATGCATTTGAAGAAGCATTTGGTTTTCCTTCTAAGTAGGCTGTAGTCTTGTATTCCATGGATTTCGATGCTTAAGATCTTTTTATCATTAAGTTCCCATTGTTTACCAATTCCATTGTATTATTTCTTTAACCTATGCATTATTTAGAAATGTATTTCAAATTTCAATATAGGAGGTTTTCAAGTTTTCTCTGTTTCACTTCTTTTCTAGCTTATCCAAAAATACATCAACCTTTGAAATGCATTGAGATGTGTTTATGATACAATATATGAAAGATTTCTTTAAAATCATCTAATTTGCTTGAAAAGAATTGGTGTTCTTTTCAAGTACATGGTGTGAGTTCTCTATACTGACACTAAATCAAATTTGTTAACCATGTTTTCCAAATCTTGTATACTCTTCCTTTTTCTTTTAACCTATTTATTATCAAGTTACTGAGGAATGTGTTATAATGCCCTAGCATAATTCTGTATTCATCTATTTTTTTCTAGCAGACTTTCCAATATTCACTTCCTATTTTTGAACATCATGTTTATAAAAAATGTTTAATAATTTAGAACTGTTGTTTCCTTCTGGGGGGGTGGTGGTTAAAATTTTTATCATATGTTATCAGAATTTTTATCATATGTTTATTTTTATCTCCAGTGATACTTTTTGACTCAACATTTCCTTTTGCATTAATATAGCTATATTACCTTTCTTTTCTTAATATTTTCAGATTATATATTTTTCCAAATATTATTTTTACTCATTTAGTAGTCACTTATTTTAGATAAATAGTGGAATTATGCTTTTTTGAATTTTTATAATTTAGTTTAGCAATGGTAGTGTTTTAGTTGAAACAATACAGATATTTTGATGTAACTAATATCTCATTTTGAAATTTACCATGTTATTCTGTGGTTTTACTCTTCTGCCTATGCTGTGTTATGTTTTCCCTCTTACTTTTGCATCCTTTGCATTAGCTAGGTATTTATTATTATATCATGTTTTTTCTCTGTTAGTTTGGAATATAGACATAATTTTATAATTCTTTTAATGTTACTCTAGACCAGATTAGAGCATGCAGCTTGAATTTGTGAATATCTAATATCAATGATACATTTACATCTCCCCAGCCAACAAAAGAACTTTAGAATACTTCAACTGCATTTATTGACCCTTTTTCACATGCATGCTCTTTTATTGTATTTTTTTCAATTTTTAAAATATATTTCAAAGTCCACAACACATTATTTTTATTTTTGTGTTGTCAATATTTCTTTTAAGATTAACTCACAGATTTCACCTTTTACATTGCTCTTCATTTTATTTTAAATACTTATCAAAAATTATGCTCAAGTTTAAGTTGTAGCAATAGGGAGTATATTTTTCTCTAGTTGAAAACACCTAGAAAATAAATAAAATACATAAAACAATGATTTTCAAGATTGGTCAATGATACGGTTAGGCTCTGTGTTCCCACCCAAATCTCATTTGTAGCTCCCATAATTCTCACATATTGTGGGAGGGACTTGTTGGGAGATGACTGAATCATGGGAGTAGGTCTTTCCTGTGCTGTTCTCATGATAGCAAATGGGTCTCACAAGATCTGATAGTTTTAAAAATGGGAGGTTCCCTGCACAAGCTCTCTTCTCTGCCACATGTGAGACGTGCCTTTCACTTTTCAGCATGATTGTGAGGCTTCCCCATCCAGCCAAATGGACCTGTAAGTCCAATAAACCTTTTTCTTTTGTAAGTTAGCCAGTCTTGGGTATGTCTTTATTAGCAGTGTGAAAATGGAACAATAGTCATCAGTCAATGAAGGACAGTGTTATCTGAAGGCTTATAAATTCAACTTAACATCATTAAAGAGTTTCTAGAATATGGGACAGAAGAGAAGCCAAGCAGAAAATTCTCAGAAAGGAACAATAGAGGAGGAGAATTGCACTGAGAAAGCACCTTGGTGATCTGCACAGGCCCCCCTTAGGATGTGCAGTAGAATACTGATTAGAGCAAGTGTGTTAGTCCATTTTCACAGTGTGATAATAAAACACCTTTGACTGGGTAACATATAAAGGAAAAAGATTTAATTGGCTCACAGTTCTGCATGGCTAGGAAGGCCTCAGGAAACTTACAATCATGGCAGAAGACACCTCTTTACAGGACGGCAGAAGAGAGAATGAATGTCAGCAGGAGAAATGGCAGACATTTAAAAACCATCAGATCCCATGAGAACAACTATCATGAGAACAGCATAAGGAAAACTGTTCCCATGATTCAATTACTTCCCACTGGGTCACTACCATGACATGTGGGGATTGGATTATTGGGATTACAATTCAAGATGAGATTTGAGTGGGGACACAGAGCCAAACCATGTCGTATATGTGTGAGAAAATCACGTAGGCTGAAGAAAGAACCATGAATGCTTATAGAGGCTGGGCACAGTGGCTCACACATGTAATCTCAGCAATTTGGGAGATCTGGGTGGGGTGATCATCAGAGGTCAGGAGTTCAAGAGTAGCCTGGCCAATATGGCAAAACCCCATCTCTACCAAAAAAAAAGAAAAAAAAGAAAGAAAGAAAGGAAAAAAAAAAAGAAGATGCTGGTAGAAAATAATACATTAAGCTCAAACAGGGTCACAAATTGTATCCGAGGCCCTGTTTCCATTATTTTGACTGGAAAACCTACAATTCATAGGGCATTAGTACTGAAGGTATCAGAAAGATTTTGACTAGTAGTTAAGGATCTCAACTATGACTTCAGTCAAGTTTGAAAAATCTTAAAATCAATAATTTCACTGTTTCCAGGCAATTGAAATATATCCCAGAACAAAGTTAAAGAATATATATAGTTATACATAAGTATCCAGCACCAACAAAGTAAGATTCACAATATTTGTTATTTTTCATTCAGTAAAAGACTATCAAGTATGCCAAAATCAGGAAACAACCATAAAGAATGAGAAGAAAAATGGAAATGAATCAATCAAAATCAACGCAAAACTGACTGGATTCTGAATTGGCTTTTTTTCCTGATTCTGCACAGGCTAGGGTGAGCAGAAAAGAACATAAAAACAAGTGACATAATATTATTCTATTAGTTCAAAAAGCTAGGTATAAGACAATGTGTTTTAGAGAAGGTAAAGAAATATACAAATCAAACTTCTAGAGGTGAAAACTACAATGACTGTGATGAAAATTTTGCTAGAGAGGTTTCATGACAGATTAGGCATTGCAGGAGGTAAAATTAGTAAACAGGAAGACAAAGCAATAGAAACTATCCAAAATGAAACTAAAAGAGAAAAGGACACAGAAAATAAATAAAATAGAGAATTAGAAAAAGCCTTAATAGATATATAATTGGAGTCAATTAAAGAAGTGAGGTGAAAAGAAAAATATTTGAAGAAATTGTGTACAGTATTTAATAAAAAGTCATTTTTTATTTCATAATTCAGAAAACAATAAGCAGATATAAGATATTAGAACTTACTTAAAAGCTCTTACATTTATGATTATGATTTTTATTTTTAATTACATAGTTAAGAGTATCAAAACCATGTTAGTGCTTTGTGTCTTTAAATGTCTTTATTGAGTTCTGATACTGAATACTCATATTGCTTTAATTTCTGGGTGTCTGATGATTTCAATATATTTTTACTGAGACAAATTGAGTTATTTTATTTGGTCCGAATGTCAAAGTGTTTGTCTGTGTGTGTGTGCATGAGCATGCGTGTGTGTAGATTTTTTCTCTCTCAGATCTATGTATTTACACTCTGTAAAGAACAATTTACTTCTTTTTTTTCTACATTTGATATGAGGAATCAGCAACAGGTCTCATTGGTCAGTTTTTCTTTCTTTCTTCTTTTACATGCAGAATGCCACTTGGCACATATGTTATTTATATATTCCATTAAGTCTATTGTGCCCAAACCTGGCTGACTAGTAAATATCATTTGGATTTTTGACAGCTTGAACTCTTATCCTTGTTTCAGACCCATTAACTCCAACAGAAGTAGGAGGTATGGGGACCAGGAATTTTCAGTTTAATAAGATTCTAATTTGAATCCTATGATCTGCCAGTTTTGACAGCAGGTTCTAAGCTAGTGGGATAAAAATAATTTTGAGAGAATCAACCTATCATATTTCAACAGGGAATGTTGGAGGCAAATTTTAGCTACAGATCCTTGACTACTTAAGAAACAGAACAATTGATTGGAAAATTTTTCAGATAAGGCATCTAGAAATAACATTTTCATACTGTCACATAAGCAGTACTACAACCCAGTAGAAGTTATAAATTAGTTTGGTATATATCATGTCAAGTACAATACATTATTTAAATTGGAAATAGAATAATTTTATTCTATAAATTACATTGATAGGTATTAATTTAAATACTGAGAAAAAGAATTCATGAAAAAAGGCTTGATCATATGAATTTTATAAATTATTTATAATTTTTATTAGAGGATTATGTTATTTATTTGTTGATAGCAAATCTATGTAATGTAGCATGCTACATTATTTGTCTGAGAAACTATATTACTTCTATAGCTTAATTGACTCAAAGAACTAGAAAGAGGCATTCATATATATGGTATTAAAACCATGAAAATAGTTTTTATAAAAGTATTTTAGCACATTTTCACTTGTTTGGGATGTCTTGTGAAATATTACCTCAACAAATTTCTCAACATTTTTTAACTCTCATTCTATCAATTCTGATCCCCTTAAAACTCTTGTCTCAAAATATCCCACTGTTATGTATTTGTACTATCTTAGGTAATAATTGATTAAAAAACATATTTGATACTGTTAAAAAAAAGAAATGAATTTTATTAACAAAAATTTTTACCCCCAGCTAAATGGATGTATTAAACAATTTTAATTACATTGGACTCCCAAAATCAAAATTTCGATATAGCTTATATTAAAAAGCAAAACATTTTGTACAAAAACATGAAAAACCTGAAATTTCTAATTTTCAATAATTAAGAAGGAAAGCAGAGAGATTTATGTTGGCTTTATTTCTAAGATTAGTAGTATTATATAATTTTATGACTGAAATAATTCCCAAAGATTCTGATCTGAAACTAATTCTATCTGTCTGTCTATCTATCTACCTACCTACCTACCACCTACCTACATATTTAGTCAGCAGATGTATATTGGCATTTTGCATTATTTTAGGAGGCATGGCATTTTGATGCATGGCTGGATGAAGTATAAGTTAATTTAAAACTGCTGAAAGATAATATATAAAAAGTTTTGAATATCTTTAATCCAAAAACACAGAATCAAAGAGGTTACTCTAAGGAACAAAATAATGAATATATATGAAGATTTAGCAAGAAGAATGTACACTGACACATTGTTGAAAGTAAACAAGAGAACATAACGTATTAAACTGTAGAAACTCTTGTTAGATGGCTTTATCCACAGTTACATAGGAACATAGAATTCCTTGGTAACTGATTCTAAAGAATGTTTTTTCTTCACATTCTCACATTATAATGACACAGATCACATTGTGGTGTTCCATATATCTTTATGTTCAGATTTTGGAAGATTCAGAATCAGGCTTCTGTCACTACCACAATTTTCTAAGAAATTCCTTTATGCATATTTTAAACATGTCAAAATGTGGTTTTCTTCTTGTTAAAGAATAATCATGACATGTCCTACAATAACTCTATAACAGAAACAATGGAAAAATATTTTATCATATGCTCTGTACTTTAGCTGTCAAAAAGATGAATTCCTTAATTGACAATCATAATGATTAACATCTAGGTATTTACCATAGATGCTCATTCAAATTTTTCAAATTTTATTTCTTGTTTTCATGAGATCTGATTACTGTGGCATATACAGTTTTCTTTGAAGTGAACTAATGCTTAGAATGTTTGTACTATAAAATAAATAAAAATTATATGTGTGAGAGGATTTAAAATTTTCCATTAAAACTTCACCAAGTGCTGGGGACAGACATAAAATAGCTACCTATAATGAGTGAATAGATTTGAGTTGATAACAACACAAATTTACATTTATAACTTTGACCCATATACTTAATTCACAGGTTTTTGAAAAGAATATTAAATCAGTAATTGTAATGACAATAAATTGTAGATTACTGTTTAACTTACTTTGTTTTACCCCAACCCTCAATCTCTCGAATGATACAGCAGTTTCAGCAAAGAACTGGTAATAAGACCGAACTAAGTTTGTAGTATTCTATATATCAGCTATTAGCTTCAGAAATCACAAAGAATAGCAGAATTACAAGCATATAATATTAAATTATTAAGAAAATGGGGATATTAGAACTGTAAAGGCAATAAGAAGAAGATTAGGTAAAATCATATTATAGTCCAGATTCTATCATTTTTAAGAAAATTTTTGTTAATGCCAAGTAATAACCGCATTGCTTTTCCATTAGCTGGTTTTCATGATTATGACTAATATCTTTCAATGTGTAACAAAATTGAAAGCTTAGTAGTCTTGAATTAACCTCCTTAGTACATCATAGAACAGAGGACTACATTAACCTTACAGAATTTTATACAGGGCAATAACTTAATAAATGCTGTCTGTATTTATAACGGAAAGGCAAAGACTCCCAATTTTCTATATCTGCATTTCCAGATACTCTGCTTTCACTCTTTGTGGGCACATAAAAAATAGTGCTCATTTGAGTGTATTAAAATACTTTTTTACTTCACAAACAATCTAAGAAAGAGAAAGGGAAATTTCAAAGCCAAAACCTAAAAGTGAAGCCTTTAAAAACTATGTCCACTGGATTAGTCTAAGTAGACAGACTACATCATTTCATATGCTCCCACAGAATCCCCAGCTCCTCAAATATTTTAATAAGACTCCACATATATTTCCTTATTAATAGAGTTTGCCTTATATACTACTTGCTCAACTGTTGTACTTTTTTGCTATTTTCTCCAACCACCTCCTTTGTGATTTTGTTCTATTTGGTTCAATAAAAATAGCTATACCTCCTACTTCATAGCTCACATTTTTAAATGTATTACACAATGTAACATAGTTTGATAAACCTTATACATTTTATAAATGAAAGGCAATATAATGATAATACTTCACCTCCATAAAATATTGAATTTCTTTATATATATATTTTTGTAGATATAGATATTTATTCCTATAGAATATTCATTAGATAAAAAAAGCTATTTGTATAGTTGGAAAATACAGTGCAAAGTAATTAATGAATCTCATACATAATTAATGGCACATGTCATTGTGAACATAATCATGTTGAGATAGAGGTCACAATTAATGAATGAATTAAATGACAAGACAAATAATGAATACTGGCACTTCAAAATTTAATGGGAATTTCACGTAGGTAATATTTTAGATGCACTGTTTATATAGAATACCATTTATATAAGAATACATCTTCTTTTACATAATTTTTTAATTCAGAATCTTTGAAAAGGGTCACTGAATATATCTGGACACATAAAGAATTGGCTATGTAAGTCCATATCAGTTTGTATATTTAATGCATTATTATGGATATTTAAATGAATACTCAACATGCAAAATCATTCCAGGAATAAATTGTTCCCATTATTTTTGGCAGTTAGGAAAGTTCATTTGAAAGTTAATGTCGGTGACTGTCATAGGTGAAGTGCTAATAAATTGTCCCCAGAAAGGGACATGACTTTCTTGGCTGTTTTACCTGAAGATTTTGTAAATGTGTGTTGTCTAATGATTATGAATATCATTAAAAAGTTCCAGTATTATAATTGCTTACCTAAAGCAATTATTATAAATTTATAAAATATTTTTTAATCCTTAAATTTGAACTCTTGTCTCTTCATATCTTTTGTACTATTAGCTATTCTATTTTTGCTCTAACACTAACTAGTATAGTAAGTTAGCAGCCTAATTAGCATTTATTTTTATGTGGAGAGAAAAGACTGACAAAGTTATAAAAACCTTTTTATAATTTTGAGCTTATGTGAGGGTCAAACTCAAATTTGTTGACATTCAGGGTAGCTTACTGTGTAAACCCCTTTGTCAATTAAATTGCTTATGAGACAATAGTTTCAAACATACATCTCAAAACTCAAAAGACTATAGTATCATAAATACAAATATTTATAGTATTTACTTTGTTTTTATAAGAACAACTTTGGAAGAATGCATATGAAAGCCTCACTTTAGTCTCTCATTAAATTCTAGTGATATATTGAATTTTTTTCTTTCTTAATGTATTCATAAAAGTTATTGGCTCCTGCACAAACTACTCAGATGTTTTCTGACCTGCTATAACTTTCAAAAATTAGAGTGATACAAGGAGAAAATAAATTTCAACCATCATTAATCAATGGATTACTTTCTTTAAAAAGTCACAGTAAAAGGCATGCGTTTAAATTTAGCAATGACTTTAGGTACATTAAAGTTGTAACCATCCATAGTTCTTTCCTTAATTGCATTCTTTCATGTAACAGTAAGCCAGTATAATACAATCCAACTATATAAGGCTTCTAAATTCTATTCACATTAAAAATATTTAAAAATCACAATTCAAAGATGTCAAAAACAGTTTTATTCACATCATAAAAGTGAACTAATCAGAAAATTTAGTGTATCTGCCTAAGCAAATTACAGCGTTCATTCAACTCTGATAATATTGCAAGTACTGGTTTTTGCTTCATACCTTTATGGGAACATTCAAAACTAATACAGAAGGCTTGTCATTTTTTTTCCCAGTGAACTGTGATAATCCTATAAAATAAGAGGTAATTCTGACACATTTTAATTATTCATTAATTTATAACTTTCTAGTGTCATAATTTTCATTATCAGATTATCTCATAATGATTATAAGTGTTCCACCTGTCATGTCAAATATTTATTGCTGCTTGCAGACAAACAAAAACTATCTTTAAATAAAGGATGTTTCCATAGACACAACCTCTTTAATTACAGCTATTAAAAATATCACATATTAGATTTGTAAATAATTTGTTTTGGGTCCTGATGATTCACACTGATGATTGCGTGACATTGAGCACGTCACTAAACTTTCACATGAACCTCAGTTCCCTCATATACAAATGTGGAAAAAAATGTATCGAGCAAGTAAGAATGGAGACAAAATTTATTTAATGTTTAGACTAGAATTTGTTCTTCATATTTTAGAATAGTTGTCAATGTACTGTCTAGTAAGTTTCCATATATGGATACCTGGGTAATGCTATTGTTAATATTCTACATTTATATGGTGCATTTATTAAAATTAGTGAAGCATTATTAACATATTATTAACTGAAGTCTATATTTTATATAGAATTTTTAGTTTTTACCTAACCTCTTTTCTATTCCAGGATGCTTTCTGAGATGCCACATTATATTCAGACATCATGTCTTCTTAAGACCGCGACAGTTTCTCAGATTTTCCTTGTTTATCATGACCTCAACAATTTGGAAGGATACTGCTAGGGCATTTTGCAGAATAACTTATTGGGTCATGGTTTCTTCATGATTAGTCTGGAGTTAAGTGTTGTGGGAAAGATCACAGAGGTGTCATTCTCATCACGTCATATCAAAGGACTACACAGTCCTTTGGACACACACTGCAGGTGGTGGGGAGTGGGAGAATATAGAATATAACCTCCTTCTCTTACCATTCACCGATCTTCTGCCAGTATATCTTCTCCGATACGCTGTCAGTATGATTTGTCACGGTTGATGTTAACTTTGATCACCTGGTTCAGGCAATATTTGAATAGTTTCTTCACTATGAATTTCCTTTCTCCCTTCATTCTCCATACTGTACTCGTTTGAAGGCAGTCACTTGCTAATCCACATTTAAGAGGTAGAGAGGTACATTCTACCTTTTTAGAGAACCATACTTAAATTTTATTTGGAATTCTTCTGCACAGATCCATATGTACTGGATTAGAGTGGAGACAGTATGAATTCATGTATATCAAGATTTTTGACTATTTTCTTTATTTGTTTGATCATATTATAGTGTGGACTTAGGAATATTTATACTATAGTTTTAAAGTCTAATTCAAAACTACATTATTTGTATTTTTGCTCAAATTGTTTCCACTTGGCTATTGAGAGTGCTTTCAGTTGGCATCTTGTTCTTTTGACATTCTTCTATTGATTTTGTTTTGCTTCTTAGCATGTTCTTGCCTTCTGGCCCTTCAAGATGCTCCAGGCTTATCTTGTGTATTCCCAGCCCCAGCCTTAGAACCAGCAATTTCCATTTTATTCAAGGAGCTTTGGTTCCTTTTATTGGAAAACGATATAAGGACGATGGACAGATCAATGAGATATATATGTGCATACTAGTCTGTGTAAATACCCATATATTCATATGTATGCATCTGTATTCATATTAAGCTAGCAATGAGTTCAAGCTGATGTCTCTGACTCTAATTTAGTACTACATAGATCATTTTACATTTCCTCTTTTGCTTCTTTGTAATCACCCACACTAACAGGGAGAAACTTGTCTCCCAGCATCTGCCATCCATGTACTAGTTTAATTCCAGTATACAGGAATATTCGGTTCACATTGCCAACCATATCCCTCCTGCTGAGAACTTTGCCAGCTAGAATACAGTTCTTATGTACAGTTCCTTTAGCCTTTTAGCCTTATAGTCTCCACGAATTTCCAGTTACTTAGGTTAGTAGTTTTTCCCTTAACTACATTCAGTGAGATTATTACATTTGTAATACAATTAGATTAGTTTGTCATAGTTTACTTTCCGTTCTTTCATTCCTTGACATCTGAAATAATATTTAAAATTTGCATACATTAAGATTCACTCTTTATACTGTAAAGTCTTATGGGCTCTGACAAATGGAGTGTTATGCAACTGCAACTATAGTACCATACAGAATAGTTCACTGCTTTTAAAAATCCTTTATTCTTCACCTATTCAACGCTCCACACTACTAAACCCTTTGCAAATACTAATCTGTTTATCCTCCCATAATTTTTTTTATTTTCCACAATGTCTAATAGATAAAATACTACAATATATAGCCTTTTCAGACTAGCTTATTTGACTTAGTAATTCTGTGATCTTCATTTATACCATTGCAACTTTGCCCTGGTATTGATTTATGAAAAACTTTTGTTTAGTTTTCTCTTTTGTTTTAGATTTAAATTTCCTTGTTTAATTATATTTTGAGCATATATGTTTTGCTGTGAAACTCACTAACCTGAATCATTTGTTTAGCTCTCCTCTTCCTTATTGCATAGAATAATATCTAACTCCATAGCTAATGTTGTTCTTTATTTCACATTGAGAATATATTAGTTGTTTAAAAAGTATTTGCATAATTTTTCTTGCTCACTTTATTTTATAGCGTTCTTTGCTAATATTTATTTTCCTCTTCATTTCTATTTTCCGTTTCTCTTATTTTAGACTATTCATTTTCTTTTATAGTTAATATCATCCTCTATTTTTCTCCTCTGTTATACCTTTTGTGTTTCTTTTGAATTATGGTTTAACCATCTGGATTACAACTTTTCTAACTAGTTTTCTCTACTGCTGAGTTTTCTTGCCCACCATTCTACCGTAACAAACATTCTCATAATTATTAAATTATTTGGCATCTTGATTATAATAATATATTCAAAGTGGTTAATATAAGAACTTTATTAAAGAACTATTTGCAAATGTGGGCAAGGAATAAGAAAAAGGAGTTGCTACTAGAATAGAAGAGGATAACAGTAGGAAAGAGGCTACTTAATAACAACGATGTGATTAAGTAGATAGACTGCACAGTCCTCTGGACACACACTGCAGGTGGTGGGGAGTGGGAGAATATAGCATATAACCTCCTTCTCTTACCATTCTCCCATCTTCTGCCAGGGCTTTCTACTGGCTGAAAACAAATGGAAATCCGAGGGAATATGCATCTATACATGTTGAACACACAGCACAAACACCAGGTGCAAGAAGGCCGTAGAGGATGTAGAGTTGACTCATCCATCACATTATTTTATGAAAATCCTTTTCTCTGTTATATTTCAATACATTTCTATCTACCTATTTATCTTATCTACTTATCTGTCTTATCTATTTCTCTACCCACGTATCTACCTAACTGCCAGCCTATCTGTCTATCTCCTCTTTTTAATAGTACAAAGGATGGACATATGCTGTTAGTGGGATCTTTGCAGCTTTGAAATTACATTATAAATTTCTCGGGACAAATCTTTCTTTCTCAGGAGCCGGGAGGGTTTGTTTCTCCCCTATTTTCCTTTATCCTGATAATTACCTCCTAACTCATGTTTATCTTAATAGACCACCAGAAAAAGAGGAAAGCAATTAAGATTCCCCAGATGAAAGCTGATATGCTGGCTTTCATCTTATCAGTTTAGGGATCATCTCTTCATTCTACTTTTTTCCTACTGTTTAAATATGAAAATATTGGATTAGTCACAGCAATTTATCAAACTCTTGTTCTCTCCTCTTCCATTCAGACACATGGCAAATATAGCATACCTAGCTGCTTGCTGATCTTGGGAAAAGTTGAGGTCTTCTCCCTTGCATTTCTTTTATTTCTTTTTTCTGTTTCAAATGAGAGCATAATCTGGAAAAAAAAAAAAAAAACGGTTGAAGAAGGCATGACATAAATGACCTTGACCAGCTATACTCTAATCTAGATATAGAGGAGGGGGAAACATACTTTCTCCTGTTTCTTTCTCTTTAAAATTCTTTTTATTTGGAATAATGTGCATTTGTTTCTACTAATATAGACATTTTCAAGGCTTGAGTTTAAATATTCGAAAATGAGAAAAAAGTGAAACAATATTAGTATTAATGTATGGTTATAGGGAAAGGAAGACAAAAAATATGTATAAGTATTCAGGCAAATTTACATGTCCTAGTCTAATAAGGCTATCACAAGTCTCCTTTCCTATGTGTCATTTCTAACAATGGACTACATGAATGAATGATCCTTCTTGTTGTACTGAAAGTTACTGAACAATAATATATGTTCTACTTTGATTATTTATCTCTTTAAGGATTATCAAAACGGGTTGCATCTACCTTAAAAAATTAAGGTATAATAATTGTAACATCCATCCATTTACATGTAGAGTTCTGTGAGTTTTGAAGAAACATGTAATCCTACACACCACTGCAATGCAGATAAAAAACAGTTGCCACATCCTCCCCAATGCCCCTTTGCTCCTGCCTAGTGAAATTATCCCCACCTCTAGCTCCTAGCAACTTTCGATTTGTTTTCTGACCCTATAATTTTGCCTTTGTATGAATGTCATATAAATGGAATAGAATATGTTGCCATTTGAGTTCACCTTATTTCATTTCTTATTTCACACTTATACATATCATTATATACATCAGTAGATTGATGTTCTTAATTGCAGAGAAATATTTCATTCTACAGCATAACAGTGAGTTCATTCTCCACATAAATAATATTTGGGTTATTTTCAGTTTTTGAGGTTATTAACATGGCCAATATCAATATCCACATGCAAGATTTTGTGTGAAAATAAGTTTTAGTTTTTCCAAATAACGTAGAATCATGGAATTGAAGCTAAAAGCATAGAGCACATAATCACTTGCTCTGTATCTATCAGCATGTGATATTGCCATTAAAAAAATCCTGCCATTATAATAGATTTTTATTGCATTCATTGTGGTTTCATTTTGCATTTTTCTAATGTCTCATAATGTTGAAAATATTTTCAGTTGCCTATTTGCTATCTGTACCATTTATTAGGTAAAGTGTCTTTGGAAATTGTGTACCTATTTTTAACAAGTTGTGAATTCCCTTATCTTTAAGTTATAAGAATTATTAATATATTCTTGAAAAGAGTCATTTGGCAGATATGTGCTACAAATATATTTTTCTGTAATATTAAGCTATGTCTTTTTATACTACTACCAATATCATCTGCGAAATTAAAGTTGTATATTTAGATGAAGTCCAAATTATAATTTCCTTTCTTTTATAGGTCATGTTTTGTGTTATAATTTTGAGAAGATCTCAGCTTTTCCCAAAATTAGCAACCATCTAGTTATGCTGTAGTTGCCATGTGTCTGAATGGAAAAGGAGAGAGAAAGAGAGTTTGATAAGTTGCTGTGATGAATTAACATATTTTCATATTCAAACAGTAGGGGAAAAAAAAGTAGAATAGAGATGACAACGATGCTCTCTCCTGTTTTCTTCTGGAGGTTTTATGGTTTTATATCTAAATCTGTGAACGATTATGATGTTGAGTAAGAGTAGTCAGAACAGACAAGCCTATCCTTTTAGATCTTAGGGGGAAATCATCTCATCTTCTATCATTAAGTATGATGTTAGCTTGAGGTTTTTATAGATGCCCTTTATCAGGCTAAAAGAATCAGCCTTCTCTTTTTATTTTATAGTGTGCTAAGAATTTTTATCATGAATAGGTGTAGAATTTTACCAAGATCTTCTAATGTGTTAACTGATACTACCATATGGTTTCATTCTTTAGTCTTTTGATATGATGAATTTCATTATTTAAGTAAATTTTTTATAAAAGTAGTTTTCAAATTGTATCAACTTCCTCTAATTTTTTATTCTCAAGTTCTCTAATTCTTCACCTTTTAAGATTATTCTCTTTCTTGTGCTTCTTTAGGGTTTAATTTGTTTTTATTTTACCAGGCTATTAAGAAGAATGCTTAGATATTTGATTTTGGACCTTACTTTTCTTTTAACATCAGTATTCAATATTTTAAATTTTTATCTAATTAGTGTTCCAGCTTGTATTTGTATTTTTTCATTTCATTCTTAATATTTTAAAACTACTTTTATGATGTTCTTTTTGACCCATGAGCTATTTAGAGATATGTTGTTTAATTTATAAGTATTTGTAGATTCTCCATATATCATTCTGTTTTGATGTCTGGAATAATTATATTATAGTCACATAAAAGACTAGGTATAATTTTAATATTTAAAAACTTATTAAAATATCTTGTATTACCCTAAATGCTTTTTGTCTTAGTGAATATTTCATGTGGACTTGAAAAAAAAATTGTATTTTGCTCCTGTTGAGTGTAATCTATACTGTTGCTCATATTTTTTATAGCCTTGTTGATTTTCTGTCTATTTGTTCTATCAATTACTAAGAGAAGTATTGAAATAACCAATAAAGATTGAGGATTTTTATATTACTCCCTACAGTTCTATTTGCTTTTTCTTCATGTACCTTGAAGCTTTCTTGTTTGATGAACATTTATTTCGTATTGTTATGCCTTCTTGGAGATGTGCCCATTTTCACATGTAATTTGCTTCAATATTTCTGGTAATAATCCCTGTGTTGAAGTCTATTTTGATGTTATTAAAGATATTCCAACTTTATTTTGAATCACATTTGCACCATATATCTTTTCATTCTTTTTTCATTTAAAATGTTTATTCTTTATATTTGAAGTGAATTACTAGTTACAGTTGGGTTTTGCTTTTTTATACAGTTTAAAATTCTTATCTAGTTAATACGATCAGGCCACTAATAGTCAATGCAACTTTTGATATAAACGGAATGAAATGTATCATATTGCTAGTGTTTTCCATTTGTTACTTCTATTCTTTATTTCCTCATTACTGCCCTTTTCTACAATATTTCAATAATACCTTTTTTAATATTCACTATTGATTTAACATTTCTTTTCTTTTAAAACTTTTAGTAGTTGCCCCAGGGTTTATAATATACATCTTTTATTAAACAGAGTCTATCTAAATAATATTATACAATTTTCCATACAGTAGAGGGCAAGAAATTAAAAATTTTACTGTGCTCATGTTAGATAGATATAGGCCCCACTTGGATAAACCAGTGCCAGAGATAATAAAACATAAATGTCAATAAGAATAATAACTGTGATAGACTAAAATAAACACAAATATGTTTAAATCATTGAGGTCAAATAGATCACTTAAAATAGAAAGTAACATCAGTTGGTCACTTTTGGAGAATGCTAGTGAACATACTTAATATTTTTAAAATAATTGAATATAAACTAAAAACCACCAATTCAAACCCAATTCATACTTTTTAAAACCCATTTTCTTAAACATTTGTTGTAATAACACTGATGAAAATAAGCAAACAAAATATCAATTTAAAATAATTTGTTTCTCTGTTTCTTTTTGAGTTTTTTTAAAACAATAGTATGAAATTGATGATAGCCATCCATATGCTCTTATTGCTCTGATTTGGAAACTCTGACTGTATAGAATATACATATATATGGTTATAATAGAAACATGTTGGTTCCCAAGATGTGTCTACCATTATAAATGCTTAGTATATTTATATAAAATGCCACCTTAAATTTACTAATATGATCTACAAATATGAATATGATTTGTGAGCACGATGAATTATATCTCTGCAAACTATTTCTTCACTCTTTGCGGTTCTTTTGACAAAGGATGTTCCTGCGAAGTTGCATTAAAATGTATCATTGATCTCAAAGAACTATTGTGAATGAATTAGTTGCAAGGAGATACTAAGTGATAGTCTCATTTCCATAGAAATGGCCTCATTATGACTAAATACTGAAAATGTATGAAGGCAGTATTGTTTAGAGTAAGTCTTGCAGCACTTTCCTTTCTACTAAGTCATATAAATATCTTCTTTCATGTTTAAAATTAAATGATTTGAATTCATCATGCACATGAGGAGACATTCTAAGATTTTCACTCTCCACTGTTCCTTCTATTATTTGTTTCAGTTTACTTAAGCCTATTATGACAATAAACTGAGATGAGTTATATGTTTTTGCATATGTATATAAAATATGCTTCTTTTCAAAGTTGCAAGCAATGTCTATCTTTCCTTTCTTCTTCTGAAATAACAAATAAAAATGCAAGATGATGAGCTTTATTTAAATAGGTAGTTATAAAAATAAGCACCTACTCTTTTCTCCATCCTTTAACCAATTCCTTAAACCTAATAACTTCTGTCAACACAAACACTCACAACTACAGGAACACATACATATAGTATGTAAGAGTATCCGTTGTTGTACATCTACTTACATAGTAATTACTACTCACTCTCTTGCTATTCCTGTTACATGTTTTTATAAAGAAAAAAATGATTTTATAATTTTCCTAATGGCACAGAAGAATCACCAATTCATGATGCCTATAATTTAAAAAACTAATAAATTTTTACTTTCAAAATGTACTTATCACTTCTAATGCTCTCAAGGTTAAATGTAAATATTTTGAAAGTCATTGTTAATAAATGAGTAGAAAGTAAAGAATATCTGCACAAAGTCCTTGTCTAGTAATTTTCTTTACTTGAGGCCTACTATATCCATGTATTTTACTAACACTTCATATGTACGAAATCAATCCTCAGAATAAAATTCTAAGAGAGTACTCAAGAAACTTGCCCAAAGTTACACAGCAAGCAAATTTAAAACAATGGGCTTGGCTTAAAGGTCTAGCTTTTGCAACTGGAGAGTGATCTATAGAAACTTTATTTACTATTGGATTCAGTAAAAAAGTCGAAATGAAAATAAACATATATTCTAAGACAGCAAATTACTGGTCACATATGACTTGCTAATGTAAGATGTTTGTCTTACAATGCCACGAACAAGGGTTTTAAAAGGCACTATACTTAGGTACTTTAAAAGGCACTATAGTTAGTTACTCCTTGTCTAGAATACAATTATAGCATAAACATTTTATCTTACTGAATATTGTTTCCATCTTTTATGCTTAATGCCTGCACCTGCAAGAAATTGAATTCTCTAGACAACAAAATTAAGAAAAAGCCTATCTGATAAAGCTCATACAAAACTGTGATATGATAATTTCTCAGATTAGAATAGATATCCTTCTTTACTTTTATTTCACAGGCAATTCTAACAAATATATTCATCAGATTTGCTAACCTACATCCAATTAGGAATAATAGTAAGAAGAAGACAATAAAGGCATTGCTTATTCACAGGTTATCAGTTTGTAACCGGTACTCAGAGCAAATATAGGTCCATGTATATACAGCACACATAGTAGTATTTTTTATTAACCTCATTAAAAATATGCTCAGGTGGGTTGTTATCAAAAAAGGAATGGCAAGGATCAAAGTACAAATTATGATGGAGGAAACTATTATAACTTTTTTGAAGTAAAAATTAATTTTATTTTCAAGCAGCTATTATTCATAACACGAGTAATCTTTCACTTTAAAGACATCAAAGATGAGGCTTTATATACTTCTAGCTGAAAGAAAAATATTCCTTATGTACAAATATTTAGTGTATTTTATTTTTTCTATCATAACTTATCCCTTGTCTAGCTTTATTGTGTGGGAACATCTGTGTTACAGCTATATCCATAGTAAAAACAAACAGAACAATGTCTACTTTCCAGCAAAACTAATCTAGCCATTATAAAACTATAAGAATTCTATATTTTTTAATTGTTTAATACACTAGAAGGCACATATTAAGAACTCAGTAAGTGCAGCTATTATTATTATCGCTGTAATTTTAACAAATTATTGATAATGTTATTATGAATGGTAAGTCATGGGGGAGTGCCAAAAAGAGATATAGTTCAGCTATCTCCTATATTTGTACAGAACACTATCTTTTAACTAAGAAATGAAACTTACTAAAGAATGTGTTGGAAATCTAATATAAAACAAAACCATCCCTTCAACAGAAATTTCAGGTAAGTCATCTTTAGGCCTATGACCAAACCTCAAATGTATAACTTTACAAATAATTAGCTTTGCCACTGGCATATTGAATAAAGAATAAAAGATCATGTGCATATGTATACCATGTAAAGCTTGGAAAGGGAATGCATGTGTCAAGATAAATCACAGAAAATTTACCAGGGACTGAATCAAAACAGGCTGAAAAGGGTATTTCTTTCTTATGCAACAAGCAATCTGACAGAAGTCCCTTTGTGATTCCTGAAAAGAAGATTGTAATCATCTCTTATTTCTTCCAAGCTGTCTTTCCCTGACAACAGGGGAGAAGAAAGGACTAAGACCCTGATTGTGATTAAGTGTGAGGTTGTCAGGCTGCAGGTGTCTGCCAGGTTAATTGTTCAGCTCTTACAATCTCTCTTTAAATTGCTCATGTTCCTAATATTTCTTGGGATCACACAGCTGTGAGGTCAATATATTGTCTTCTAAGACATAAGAAAATACTACCGTGTAAAGTCAAATAGCAGTCTTAAAGCTTGCATTAATCCCATGAATATATGGAAACAATATGTAGAAACAATCTAGTAAATTACTTGTAAGTATTTAACTTGCTATATATTTAACAAGTAGGAGTGTTTGACACTAATGGACTTGCTAAAATAATCACAATTCTATTATTTGAAAGGGATAGTGCTTAATATTTTATGTATAATTACTATCTTGGAAGTTAGAATGAGAAAAAAAAAAAGAAAGAAAAAAGAAAGCTGTTAGTTCCCTGAACTAGTAAGGTAGTAAGGTTGTTAAAGGTATAAACCCTGGAGCAAAACATCTTTGGTTTGAAATTCAAGATTCTCCATTTAATAGGTACCACTTAAGTTTTCTGTGGTCACAGCCTCATCTATATTCTGGGGATGATCATAGTGTCTACATCAAAGGATTGTTACGAAGGCAAAATAAACTAAGTTTTTTAAAGCACTTAGAACAGCATCCAGCATGTAGTAAGCTCTGTAGAAGTATTTAGCTTTTCATGTATTTCTCACCTTAAAAAGATAGAAGCAAGGTCATAATGAGACATAGAGTTAATAAGTATAATTTGACTCAAAATATATTAAAAATAAGTATAGTTTGGCAATAATAAACTACACTTTTATAAATTTATATAAATTTTTTATTAAATTTATTTACTTAGAGAACTAGAGAAATAATTGGACAATTAGTAATCA
Organism: Plecturocebus donacophilus; assembly: GCA_004027715.1. NCBI lineage: Eukaryota > Metazoa > Chordata > Mammalia > Primates > Pitheciidae > Plecturocebus > Plecturocebus donacophilus. The sequence continues at coordinate 11,614 of PVKP010006874.1, read as the reverse complement.
GACGTTTACTCTTTTTATTGTATTTTATGAGGCTCTAGGATGATACAATACAAGCCCCCATAGCAGAGTAACTGTACACCAAACCCATTTTGTCAGTTCTTGTTCATCCTTGGCACGTAGCTACATTTCTCAGGCTCCTTTGTAAACTATCAGGAGATAGGTAACTGAGTCACAACCACAGATTTTGAATAAAAATGGAGCACATTATTTCCAGCCTTGGTCTTGAGCAAATGTCCCACTTACAATCTTTTATGCCCTTTCCTCTTCCACTGGCTTATGATCTACAAAATGAGATTTTTGGAAGTCATACGCTGAAGATGATACTTCCAGATGGTAGTGGCCTTTATCTCAGAATTACAAATCGTAATGGAAGAGGCGAGCCACCACCCAATAAGGAAGACTAAATATACATTTTTAGATGACCAACAATTAAATATCTATCCTAGCTTGCTATTTTTTTTTGTTAGAGATTAAGGAGTTACTTTAAGTAATATTTCTCTGCTCCAGCTTCTGATGTCAGTGAGAGAGGTTGGTGAAACATACACCTTTTCTCTGAATGATGGTAGTTCTGTCTACCTTAAGGTTCAAAATTTTCATGTCCACCTATCTTCCCACCTTTTTGCACAATCACCACCAATAACAAATTAAGGCTGCTGCATCTTAAAGAAGCCATAGTACCCAATTTTTGTCTTTTACAGATGAAGTTTCAAGAGCATTTGAGAGATACTTTCTTTTGTCATCTCTAGTTTAGTGGAATTTTTTGAGATTTAAATTTTTCTAACATCTCTTATGCTCACTTTTTATGGTCTCTTAAAAGGAAACAAAACAGGCTGAATTCAGCTTTTATAGTTTAAAGGTCCCTCCTGCTCATCATATTTAAATAAAATATCAGTTTGCAATAATGAGTCAGTGTGTAACCTACTTTAATTAACTACTTGAGGGAAGTAATAAAGCAGTAATTTAGTCTACTCCCTTTAACAGGATAAATTGAAATCACTGAGTGATTTTCTCTCATATTTTTTGAAAAAGGAGATTATAGAGAATTGGTTTGTATTTTCTATTTAAAATAATTACTCATAATATAACTGTTTTTAAAACATATAAAAGTACTATATCTATGTACTTGTATGTAAATATTTTTTAATAAAATGCTTTAGATATCGTCTTGCAGAATTTGGTAGAATATTTAAACATAAGCAGATGCCCCACACAATGGCTCACACCTTTAATCCCAGCACTTTGGGAGGCCAAAGCAGGTGGATCACCTGAGGTCAGGAGTTTGATATCAGCCTGGCCAACGTGGTGAAACCCCATCTCTACAAAAAAATACAAAAATTAGCCAGGCGTAGTGGTGGATGCCTGTAATCCCAGCTACTCAGGAGGCTGAGGCAGGAGAACTGCTTGAACCTGGAAGGCAGAGGTCACAGTGAGCCATGATTGTGCCATTGCACTCCAACCTGGGCAACAAGAGTGAAACTCTGTCTCAAAATACACACATGCACACACACAACAACAACAACAACAACAACAACAACAACAACAACAACAAAACACAAACAGAAAGTGATGAAATTATAGTGTCAACATAATGACTTTTACTTTATAAAAGAGCAAGATGGAAACCTGATGGGGACATTTCTATGATGTACATACATACTTACTTTCAAGATGTACTAAAAATATGCTCAATTTTTCTAACTTCTAGCTATATATTCTAGCAGAAAAAATAAATAGGAGGAAAATAACAGTGGTCTAGGTGTTTTCTTGTCTTCACCAGTCATTTTATTTGATAAAAGACAAAGATTAAAATAGAAAAAAGTTTGTGAAAGCAGAAAGTATTATTTTATGGAATCTTTAATGCTGTCTTAAAATGTTTTAGTTTTTATATTGATATTAAGCATGCACACAAATGTATATATGTATATATACATATATATATTCTTTCTTTTCAAATGATAAAAGTATAAGTTGGATATTGCTAATATCTAGGAAGCACAGATATCAGTTATTTATTTATTTCTTCTCAGCTCCAAATGTACTCTTTTATATTTCTGTGAAAATTAACACAATTTCACTCCCTGAGATTTTAAATTCAAGTAGAAAAGTGTACAAATATAAAAATAATAATTGCCCTGTGGAAGGAATTCTAAATTCTTATATCTTAAATTCTTTTGGCATTGGAAGTCATCATTGAGAATGCAATATACCAGTAATAAAATGGTTGCAAAGATAAAAGTAAGAACAAGATATATTTTATACACATGTATAGAAATTGCAATTTTTCTACGTGTCTATCATCTACCTATCATCTATCTATATATCTTTCCATACCTATCTGTCTATATCATTCTCTATACCTTTTGTAGTGATATAGCAGAGTCAGTTCAGCTTAACTTCAAGTTTGCTAGAGGTTTTTAGGCATATTGTCTTTTTCTAGTAAATCATGATATTTATCTTAGATTATATAATATTCAATAGCTTGTATTCTCTGCAAATTACACCAAATTGTTAATTATTAACATAGATTACTATCTAATCATAAACCTGTTTGTAGGCAGACAGACAGAAAACAACACAACTAAATAAGCAAGAGTTAGTGCTACTACACCTTAAAAAATAGAATAATATTTTGTACAATGTGAGATAAACAGAATTTCTTACTCATGTATGGCAATTTAGACTTCTTTTTAGCATTTAAAACCATAACATTATAAAGTAGAATCTAAGAATTAATAAATAAAATATCAGGTAGCAATATAACATAAAGCTTTAATAAAACTTTAAAAAATATCCATTCCAGGGGGAAATTAATTTTTAGTCTGTTAGTATTCCAGTGCCTCATAGATATAGCCAATAGTCTCTATTTTATTGGTTATTTAAACAAAGCTTTCTGGGGAAATAGAATTAATTTTCCCTTTAATAGGAACAGTGTAAGTAGAGACATCTGTGGAAAAAATTCACAAACTGCCATACTGTTTTAAATTTATTTTGCTTCCTACATTTGGTTAAAAAATACGAATACCTATTGTATCACTTTCAAAACTATCTGGTCTATCCTTTCTTATTTTTAATAATAAGACTTTCTTTTTCCTTTTATTCCTGCTTCAAAATGTACGTGTGCATGTTCATATATGGGCCACAAAATTAATTCGTGACCCATATTCCTTTTAAGAAAGAGAAGTATCATTGGTTAAAAACAGCAGTTGTTTATTGCAGGAAATAAATTACTTAAGACTTATCCATAAAATTGTTGCATGTTATTATGTGATAGTGACTGCCCACTGAAATATTTTCCAAAAATTAATAGTTACGATTTGAAGAAATGCTCCACACTTCTACAATTTTTAGGCCCATCCCCTTGGTTAGTCAAACAATATTTGCTAATATATGTGATAGTGTAGAATTTGTTTCACACTGTTAGTGAGAGTGTAAATTAGTTCAACCATTGTGGAAGACAGAGTGGTGATTCCTCAAGGATCTAGAACTAGAAGTATAATTTGACCCAGCAATCCCATTACTGGGTATATACCCAAAGGATTATAAATTATTCTACTATAATGACACATGTGCACATACATTTATTGTAACAATGTTCACAATAGCAAGGACTTGGAACCAACTCAAATGCCCATCAATGATAGACTGGATAAAGAAAATGTGGCACATATACACCATGGAGTACTATGCAGCCATAAAAAAGGATGAGTTCATGAAGCTGGAAACCATCATTCTCAGTTTCCAAAGACCAGAAAACCAAAGACCACATGTTTTCATTAAGTGGGAGCTGAACAATGAGAACACAGGGACACAGGGAGGGAAACATCATACACTGGGATCTCTCAGGTGTTGGAGGGCTACAGGAAGGATAGCATTAGGAGAAATACCTAATGTAGATGACGGGTTGATGAGTGCAGCAAATCACCATGGCATGTGTATACCTATGTAACAAACCTGAATGTTCTGCACAGGTACCCCAAAACTTAAAGTATAATAAAAATAAATAAATAAATTTAAAATTCTATTTTTAAAAAAAGAATTTGTTTCATATATATCTTTTTAGTTTTACCTATGGAAAACGTTATTCACTATTGCTAATTTTTATGAAATATTCTCTATGCTTATAGAGTAAATAATATAACTAACATCACATATTTATTCCATACACATTTCCCAAACTGAATACCCACTGGAGAGGGCATCAAGTTAGGCACTAAATAGATATTATAAGAAAAAGAGATTTGGGTTTTTTTTTTCAATGAGCATATAAATTCTGAAATTAACACATACTGTGCCCTTTTTATGAATCTTTTTATGAAATGGTATTTTTGGTAATACAGGTATTCAGACACAAAGTAAAAGCCAAAAATATTCAGAGATGTCAGAAAAACGACTCTCTCTTTTCCTCAGATAAGGATGTGCTTTTGGTGATACTAAATTTGGCCCAAGTACAAGTTTAATGTTAAATTTTTTCTTATAATGATGTTTTTTGTTAATACATGTCTTTTATGAATGCAGATGGATGTTTAACTAAATGAAATAGCATAGAGAGACTTTGTTAACTTTGCCAAGACCTTACTTGTTTAGAGTGTCCTTAGTTACAGAAAATTCCACATGAAATTTGGAGGCAAGAGAAATGCCACAAAAGATACACTATCACTGGACCTGTGATATGAGCCGCCCTCCTTTTTTTTTTTTTTTTTTTTTTTACAATTAGTTTCTCTATCTTTATTAAATAAACTGGTGACTCACATTAAGGATGTGTGTATTCTCTCTTTTTTTCAAACCCGTAACTTAAAGGAGTCAGGTTAGAAGCATAAATCACACACAGATAGGAAACTATACAGAATATATTGTGTATTATACCCCAAAATAGATTGTTTTAAAACTTAAAGAAAATTAAAAATGCCTCAATAAAATTTGAATAGCTAGCTGATATGGTTTGACTCTGTGTCCCTACTCAAATCTCACTTCGAATTGTAATAATTCAGGGTGGGACCAGGTGGAGATAACTGAGTCAGGTAGGTGGTTTCTCCCATACTGTTCTCATGATATTGAGTGTGTTCTCACAAGATCTGTTTTATAAGGGCCTCCCCGTTCACTAGGCACTCATTTCCTCTCTTGCTACCCTGTGGAGACGTGCCTTCCACCACAATTGTTAAGTTTCCTGAGGCTTTGCCAGCCATGTGGATCTGTAAGTCAATTAAAGCTCTTTCCTTTATAAATTACCCAGTCTCAGATATTTCTTCATAGCAGCATGAGAATGGATGAATATACTAGCTCTTCTGTGGTAACAAAGAACCCTAAAATTTCAGTGGTTCACAAGAACAGACGTTTTTTGCATACATTTTATGTTAGTGACCGTGGATCAACTAATATCTTTTTACTTCATGATTTTTATCATCCCTGGACCCAGGATAGAGTAATCAACCTTATTTAAGACATGATTTTTACTAACAGAGGGAAAGACAACGAAAGCAAACCATATAGTAACTCTTGAAGTATTAATTGGGACATAGCTTACATCAGTTCTGCTTAGCAGATGGCTAAACCTGAGGAAAATGAGGTGAAAGTATATGCTCCTACACAACTGTCACTGAAAGTCACAGAGTGACACATAAGGATGCACAGTCCTTTTACAAAGAAGAGGAAAGCAAATAACTGAGTTCAATACTATAGTGCAACAAAATTAGGATTAAAAACGTTTGAATAAGCAGAGTTATGGTGGAGCTCAGGTGATCAAGAAGATTTGGGGGGATTGTAAGAGAGAAATGGAATGTCAGATATTTGGTTTTGGTAGAAGGAAAATATAGAAATAACAACTAGTGATAGAAAAATAGAAAGTAAATGCTAAGAATAATCAGACAGGGTTAATATTCCTGAAACTGTTCAAGTATACATTGTAATTATGATCATTATACTGGGGTTTCAATAAAACATTCTAAAATTCAATTTATTCTGATTTTTGAGCCATGATAAAGCCACATTTTGATTAGAACACTACTTCTTCTGAACCTTCCAAATATACTTTGATTCACTCAAATTTTGTTATTTTTAAATAAATTGTGAAATATAAAACTTGCCAAAACCAGGATGTAGGATATGACAGATGGCAGGGGCCAGAGTATCCATCTCAGCGACTTCAGATTTCCACAGGAAACACAGCCTGAGAAACGTTACTCATCAATTTTCCAACTTTTTTTTGCATAGGATGAAGGTAATATATCTGCCTGATTAATGTTATAGAAAAAAAAGGTCAGAAAAGTCACAGGTCCTTCTGGGTTCTCTTTTATTTTTTAAGTCAGTCTGCCAATAGAGAGGGCTCATTTTGTACTCCTCTCTGCAATGAAATTAAAGACCCATATCTGAGAGAAATTTCATGCTTATCTAATTGTCCATAAAACTTAGTGGATGAGTCTGTCTAAATCAGAGAATGCTAGTAAACTCTTTGCCTGAAAATCTGTAGCAACATCCTCCAATTAGCTATTTATGACTAATGCTAATGTTTTTTATATCCAGTGTCTGACTCTTCTCTATAGAAGAGCAGGTTAGCCACAACCTTATGGCTAACAAGACTACATTCCTCACAAAAAGCAGGAATTCTGAGCCTCAGAGAGGTTCCCAGTATTATTAAGTAGCATGTTCCAATATATTCTAGTCTATCCCAGGAACTTGAGATGCAGCAATAAAAAGACTGTGAAAGTCACTTGTCTTAAAAAATTATTCTTCATTAGAAGAAAACTAATACAAGCAAATTGAGATAGGAAATGAAATAAATATAAATTAATAAAAATTGCTACGGAGAAATAAAATTTAATATGAGAAGACCTAGGGAAGAGCTCTTTAGATTGGATGGTAGGGAAATGTGTCCTGGCATGGGCAATTTGCATTAGGAATCAAGTTGCTTGTGTGGATTCAGGTACAAGACTGGGGAAGAGATTTCTGGTGTCTACTAAAAATGTTCTAAAATATTAATAATCCACTTATGTTTATGAGCCTACAAGCCATCATGTGGATTTTTCACTGGGAAGAAGAATTGGGATTCACTAGCTTCTGGTTTTGAACATTCAGTATGACAATCTAGATCTAATGCCTAACCAGGTAACCAAATTTAGGCTACCTGCCAATTCAACCAATAAATGAAAACCTACATAAACAAACTCTTATTGTAATATATAAATCTATCTAACAGCACAATATTAGATATCCCCTTCTCTCCCTTCTATTTCTGGGGGAAAAAAAGGTAAGGCAAAGTCTGATATGCACATATCTGGGACACCTCCAAGTTTGCATGCTGGATCTATCACTGAATGCCTGTCTGAACTTGGTCAAATTACAAAACCACCTGTATTTCAATCATCTTATTGGCAAAATGAAGATTATAATATTTTCATAGGATTGCTAAAAATATTAAATGAAAAAAAGAAATTACCATAGAATATGCTATAGCAATAAATAACTACTGTTTTTCACATCTACAATTACTGTATACTCACACATTGAATTAAATTACTAATCCTTTGTTAAACCTCCTGAAACACAAAGGACTTTTAACTAGTTTCTGTATTTAGTTTTCCTATAAATCTCTATTTCTAACTCTTTGAAAAAAATCTTAATCATGATTAGCAAAGTGTGAAATTTAACAAAATCTTCATGTCCAACTAAGAAGTAGAACTTAACCACACTGTGTAACACTTTTGTTTACTACTTGTTCTTTCAGATGATCTAACTGGTCTGATGATGAGATTCTTAAACAAACAGATCACCAGGCTCCTAAGTTGAAAAATAATGAGGAAGGTTCCTTCAATTTGTCTTTTTAGCAGGCCCAAAATGACTATTTTGATTTAGCAAATTTGTGATAGTATGATGTAAACATATTCAAGGTGTATTGATATAATATACAATTACTTAATATATAATCTATTCAAGGTCATATAATCAGAATAATAGGAAATATTATAGTAGCAAACATGTATCTCATACTTTTTGCCACATGTAGTAGAGTGCTCACAAATACCTGAGGTACCTTTTCCATGAGACGATTGCTCATCTAAGTCCTGGACCATTCAGGCATAACCTTGTAATTTACTTTGCTCAACAAATAGGTGTTGAAACGATATTGAAATGTTTTATAAAGTTTACTTGTTTGAATCAGAATTCAAATAAAGAACATTCATGACATATCATGCATATTAATCAGTTCTTGCACTACTATAAAGACATACCTGAGAATGGTTTAATTGGTTTACAGTTCTGTGGGCTCTACAGAATTCTGCTTCTAGGGAGGCCTCAGGAAACTTTACAATCATGGTGGAAGGGTGAAAGGAAAGGAGTCACATTTTCACATGGCTGGCAGGAGAGGGAAAGAGTGAAGTGGGAGACGCCACATACTTTCAAACAACCAGATCCCATTAGAACTCTATCACCAATCAGTAGTGGCGGAAGGAGGGAGGGTGGTGCTAGACCATAAGAAGGCATTCTCAGGATCCAGTCACCTCTTGCCAGGCCCCGCCTCCAACACTGGGATTACAATTAAATATGAAATTTTGGTGAAGGCACAGAGCCAAACCATATCACCTTGTTCTCTGTCCCTCTATCAAAGGGCCAACATTGATTAAAAGAAACTTGCTCATCCAGCCTGTATTTTGGAGTAATGACTAACTGGAGAAGAGTTCCCACAGTATCTGAGATTGATCAGTAGAATGAGTAAAATGAACATCTTTTCTGTGGAAAGCCAGTGTGTATCATTTGGCACTACAGCATAAATTACTACATCCTTACTGATGTCACACATAATTTAGATGAAACTATTATTTAATAATAATATTTCTCTAAAAATAATTTTCATAATTCATACATTTAAAATTCAGGTCACTGTGTCATGTAATATTTTTCCTAAAACATTTTTTCTATACTTCTTTTCTCCAGTTTCTCTCCTCTTGTTCTGTCTTGAATATGCACTAATCAGACTTTCATCAACCCATTCTAAACTCTTGCAAAGATCCCCAAAGGCATACATGTTGCTAAATCTAATAGCCAATTCTGTCATCTTTTATGGGCTTTATCTGCTATTTTTGACACAGTTGAATACTTAGGACATCAACCTCTTTTTTTTTTTGGTGTGTTTGTGTGTGTCTGTCTGTGTGTGTCAGGTCTTGACCTGTCCTCAGTCTTCTTTTCATCTTCCTAAACTCTAACCATTAGAATGCCCCAGGACTCAGGCAGGATGTCTTGGTTTCTTTATCCATAATCCCTGTTGACCCATTAGTCATGTAGATAACTTGACAGTTTTTAAAAATGAGTATGTCAGTTCATGTAACTTCTTCATTCAAAAATACACCAGTAGTTTTACATTTCATCCAGAATAATAACAAATGTCCTCATAAAGGCTTAGAAAGCTCTATTTTATCTGATTATACTGACTCTGATTTTTTCTTCCATTCTCTCCCTTGTTCAATATGGCTCTTGCCACACTGGCCCATTATTATTTTCCTAACACAAAAATCAAATATTTCTTCTGACTGGGATAGTCTTCTCCTTGGTCATCCCACAACTCATTTTTATGTTACTTTATCTACTGGTGGTTTTATTTGTTTGTTTTTATTTTTCATAATCTTATCTTCTCAGTGATGCTGTACCTTACTGACTGTCATGTAGTAAAAGCAATTAGTCAAACAGCACCTCACAATCAACCTGCTGGAACAATGCTCATCTGAGAAAACTCACAGAAAAAAGACCAGTAGCAATAGTCCTCTGTTTGTCAATTATTCTAGAACAACACTTGAAGACCAAGTACAAGCAGACAACAGAGTCATTGAAAAGTACTTTGACATTTGAATGGTTGGGCTATGTGATTAGGGAGCAACAGACTTTACCACAATGGGAGGAAAGAGCAGCAGGATAAAGCATTTAACACAAAATGGCCTTGGTTTCTTATGTACCTTGTAAAATCATTATTTATGTTCAGGAGTGCTACTAGCTTCTTATTGGCCAGCCAGTTTTCTAGAACTTAGAATTTTTAGTTACAGCCATATAATGGGACAGCTACCACTAAGATTCACTATACCAGTTTTCATAATGCCAAAACACTGCTTCTTTCCTAGCATGCTGGGCAGCTGAGTTATAAAGTCTTCAGTGAACAAAAATGTATTGCCATACACACTGGGATATATTTTATTCTTTTTCATAAAGCTTTAATGAGTTTAAAACCCACCAACTTACTTAATATTGCAATAGTGCTTTGTTTCCCAGTACTCACTAACATTTTTTCCTGCTTTATTGTTCTACAAAAGACTTACTTACCATCTGTCACGTGATAGGTTTTAATTAATTGCTTATTGACTTTCTTTTCCACTATAATATAAGCTCCATTAAGTGAGCAATTTGAATCAGTTTTGTTCACCACTCTATCCCCAGAACCTAGAATGGTGCCTGGCACTAGTAAGGTAATACATTTTTGCTTAATTTAAGTAATGAAATAAAAAGTAAATGAAAATACAAAAAAGAATTGAATGAATATTCCCAAAGATTTACCTTGGACTGTTCATTGGTGTGTATATAAATCATGTCATGCTGGGCCATTGTCAGTACTAAATATCTCACTTGTGTCTGATTGAAGTGATAGAGAAGAGAAGGGAAAATATTGGTAATAATGTTGACATAATTAAAGAGAATGGGATTAATAGTAATTATAAAAGTTATGAAGTGACGGCATAAAAGAGGTTTTTAATACCTTTTTAAGATTGCATTCCAGCCTGGGCAATAGAGCAAGAATTCTGTTGTAGGCTTACTTCTTTCAACTGCATTATAAATCATAAAGAAGTAGAAAGGCTAACTTAGATTAGCCAACTATCAACTCAGGACATGCTGTTAATACCAGAAGGCCATATGGTATCATTTAAAAAAAAATTGTTAACCTCTACAGTGAGAGATAAGATTGTATTACAAACCAGGTCTAGAATTTATTGTTAAACATGTCAGAGCTGTAAAGGAGATCAAAGGCACAAACTTGAAAGGTCTTTTATATTAAATTAAGGACGTGAGAAAAGTATGTCCCAAGAAAATAGAATAAAGTTATCGGGTAGATGTACTTGAAAAACTTGTAATCTCAGATCCTTCTAGTGCCTAGACTAATAGAAGGCACCGTTTGTATCTTAGAAGATGTTATCAGGCTCCAATTACCTGTGGAAGAATCACAGGTTTCATGAGGTAGAAGCCCCACAGGATTATTTTTTTCCCTCAAGTTCCACTCATGTATAGATTCACTAATTCTAATAAGTGTGATCAAGTCACAGTATAATGTGAGTGAAGATATCCTCTCCCTCTGTAGAAGAAAATAACTTATTCAGTAAAAGAGCTGTAGCATTGGGCTAATACTTAAGATGAGAACAAGAATAACGAACAGAGAGTTGACATTGAAATTGACACACTGGGGAGGAAGAGAATATAAGCTATATACTATCTGTATAATGAGGGAACTCTCTTCCATGAGTCAGTGTGTGTGGAACTTTGTATCTTGCAAATGATAGCATCTTAGAGGAAATAAGGAGAACATTTCAGAGTTACCTTGACAAAGTGTTGAAAAAGGAACCTGGGGACTGTGAATGGTATATATATA